>JASDQU010101911.1:429469-442322 GCA_032191745.1 Picea mariana
TTTCCTTTAGGGTTTGATGTGTCCTTTAACCTTGTTGTCTCACATCCCATTCAAACTGTGGTTGGGTCGATGAAATCTTTGACTGACACCTCTCCTGTGTTTAGGGGTGTGACATATCTTGACCTTGTTGTCTCGCATCTTGTTCAACCAACGGTCGTGTCGATGCAATATTTGATCGAAAAAACCCCTTTTTTGGGGGGTTATGCACCTCTTGACCTTGTTGTATCACATCCTATTCAACCAATGGTTGAGGAAGTGGTCGTATCTATGCAATATTCGATCGACCCCAATCTTCTCTTGGAGAGTGATAAGTCTAAGGAAGCGGTCACGCCAATGTAATTTTTGGTCGATCCCGCTCTTATGGTTCCGGTTCTATACCTTCTATGCCATGTCCTTAGCAGTTATATTACTTCACCTTCTGAATATGAGAGAGTTTTACTCTTCCCGAGTTCTCTCCCTCCAAATCTTGACGAGGTTCCCTTTGATTGGCATGGTCTTCTAGAATATCCAATGCCTTCTCATGTCTTTTCTAGGAAGAGACATTATCCTATATATCATGGAGACGATAACCTCTGTTAGCACTTTGTCCTCCTCGACTTGGAGAGCTTTGGGTCTTCCCAAGCATGTGTCGATTCTTCATAATATACTGACATTCCACAAGAGGTCCGCACAGGAGCCTTGGCCTCCCCCATGGCTTACCACCTAGAATCTTCCAAACGAGTCTCAGTTAAGCTCTTTTCTGACTCGTCCAAAAACTAAAAAAATCGCCAATTGATTTGTCCCTTTAACACTTGTTAAAGTTGGATTTGAAAGGTCATGAGTTTTAGTTAAGCTCTTTTCTGACTCGCTACCAAAAATTGAAAAGATTTCCAAGTGAACTTGTCTTTTTCACACTCGTAAATTGGATTTGAAAAGACGTCTATTTGGCACAAGTTTACCCCTTTTTCACACCAAGTAGACTAAAAGATATAAAAAAGGACATTTTTTGGCGTTAAGTTGTGATTGCATCTCATGTCCTCGCTTGCAATATTGAGCCTTTAGCCAGTTCTCGATTTGCATTATAAATCGTTGCCTAAGAAGTTTGCATCCTCAACCAAGCAGAGCCTTGTTTATATCCTTCACAATTTGACACCCTATACCCTGGAGGGAACATCACCCTGAGTGTCCATATCCCGCATGCATTTCCTTGCATCGAGCATAGATACGTTTCACTGCTGGAACTAGTTTTTCTTACTTGTGACACTCATTCCCTCCTCTGTATCATAGCATTCATTTGTTATGAAAAAAAAAAAGACGAGCGGGAAGGGAGTACTATATTGTAATTAGTAGCAGTCGTGTCACCTTTGAACAAAGCACAAAGTTATTGAGTCCTTATGTCATCATAATTTTGGGTTTAGCATGGCCTTAGGAATATGACATCGCTACAGAGTTTTCTCTACCGACTGCTTACTCTTCCAGTCCCTATAGAGAACGTTATTGATGCCTCTTGCATCTAATTGTCACATCATTGAGTCCATGTTGTCGGAGTCCACCATATGTCTCATGCTCTTGTTCAAATGAATTCTATCAACCTATGTCGGCCACTCCTCAGAAATATTGACTTTGCATGTCGGCCATACCCTCAGTTTGTCTCAGAATCACATGATACTTTGGTATTATCATGCACCCTGGCCCTACTTTCATCATTGGTAGGTCACCTTGAACCCAACAATGGACATTTCATCATTGGTTGTTGATTGGGTGGTTTCCCTTCTGTTCGACAACAAGATATCTATTCACACTTTGGGATTCATGCAGTGTCTTGGATTCCATTAGCCTTATTGGTGGTTTCCTCACCTTTGTCAGTTGTTTTTCATCATTGGATGTTATTCAGAGGGTCCTTTTCATGTACCGGTTGCATTTGGCACACACAAAAGACGCACAGGGTCGTTGGTTCATGAACATGTTCTTCGTCCGATCTCCACCAAATCATGAAGCTCCTGCTTTGTTCCTCATTCTGACTGATGAGAGATGCCTCAATGCTCTCCTTTCAGCAGGTTTCCTTCCATCGACTTCAGCTCATTTATTTTGGATATGGGACCTAGAGTTTTATGAGTACCTTGAAGCTTGTAGTCATTAGTGGCAGGATATCTCGCCATTGATAGATGGGAATACATCAATGTCTCCTGATCAATGGATCTCTCAAGTGTTCAACACCAACTCCTTTATTCACATTTGTAGAGATGTACTTGGTGCATTGATACCTACTTTCATCATCGGTAGGATGTCTCGCATTTGTTAACGATATACTTCAATGACCGATAATCAAATGATGTCTCATCGTGTTCGACCTCAACTCATTTATTCACATGATGTAGACTTGCACCATTGGCGGATAGTGTAGAAGACTTGAAGACATCACTATGTGGCTGCAGCTTTCCTGAGTTGGTGCTTCCATTGCATTGGACCAGTACCTATTTGATTTCAGTGATCATGGGAGATCAGATTGTACCACATGGTATACAGATATCTTCAGATTGATTTTTGAGACTGGTTTCATTAGTCCTTGTTTGTGACTATGACAACGTTTGGCATATAACCACATTTGTATTTTCCTATTCATGGACATGAACACTTGTTTGGTATATTTTTCACATGGATCTGCATTGTATTCTTGGTAGCCATGTATGCAAAGTCAGTACATAATGTAATGAGCAATTGAGTTCATCCAGTTGGTTCTCTACCATTCCACTTCTGGGTTATTTATAATGTATTTTGGTCATCACAGATACTCCTCTGATCTCACACATTAGGGGGCATCTGTTATAGCAAGATTTAACTCACCATTGCTATCTTGCATAGAGGGCTTTTTTCCATTTCCCTATGCAGACTTATCATCCCTTTTTTGATGAATCCAAAGCTAAAACATACATTTTTCCACATATACGCTCCCTAACTTCTATGCAAGATGCATATACACTTGTTTCTCCATTACAGCTCATGTATATCGGGATTTGTGCCAAAAAATACAAAATGAGGTCAGGTTTCCATGTCACGACAAAAGACCTCTGATCCTTGGCCTTCCATATACCGGAAACGTTCCAGCTCAGCCCTTCAGTTGCATCTTGGAGGCTATAAGAGAACAATTTCAAAATATGGAAAAAGAGGAGAAACCATTTAACTTTGACAGCAAAGTTACTCTGGAGAAATTACTTTATATTGAGTTTGCATCCCTTTGTCCCTCAAGTCTGAACATAGTGTTCAACCCCCAAGCTCTTCCCTTATTATCGAGAGGACCTCTTTGCCTCTTTCTCATGAGCTTACCTTTGGTGGAGGATTGAAGTGGTGGAGACCCAGTTGGAAGGAACTTGGTTTCTTGGTTTCAAACCATGCTGACACGGAAGTCTGTAATGTTGACACTTCTGTTGATCAATTATTAATAGAAATACTCCTTTCCCGTCCTATTGGTATCTTGAAAATATATGATTATTATCCATGGGCGTTTTTAATGTTTGTTAATGGATTATGCTATCTGATGTGCTAACCCATTTTATATCATCACTATATACTTGCTTTGCTTGTTTTTTGAGAACTTCTCACAGGTATAAAGATTTGGGTCAAAGTGATCAACGATGGAACATCATCAAATGTTGGATCGAGGTAGGCCTCTTTCTTGTATTGCACATTAGTTTATATAGCATATGTTGGAATTGAGTTGATTTCTACAGTCATACTTGTTTGTTGTGGTTTACCCTTAGCCATAAAGATTTTTTCCCTTGTAACACTAATCATTTGAAATGGATTAGCCAAGCGTGGTAAACCAACATACCTGCAAGTGACTTTGTCAGTAATTCATGATTGGATATCTATAACTACTGTTTCTCAAGTATGAGAATATCATCTCATCCGTAAGATTGACTCTCTAATTTTTGAAGGAACATCTTGGTGTCCATGATATTGGGATAAATGGACAAGGCCAATCATGCCATATCCATTCAAGCAGGTCATTCAAGTAACATGGTGGGTTTATCTACTAGTAAGAAGGAAAGGGAAATTGCATGCATATTAGCAACTAAATTCCATATGGAACTTGCTATAGACCTGGGATTAGAGGTTAGGATAAATCCCATAATGAAGGACCTAATCATCAATAGGCCAATTGTGAAAAAGAAATGGAGCAAATGGTAGAAGACAGAAAACATGTCTGAAACAACTAAAAGCATTGGGGAGAATCAATCGGCCTAGTTCGTCACTCTAAAGAAGGAGATCGATGAGCTGAAATAAATTCTCAGATTGGAATAAGTAAATCTCAGCATGTTTTGGACAGATGGTGGTCGAAGAAAAGGGCCTAGATATGATGAACCTATTTCTAACAGTCCCTTTAAAATAGGATAACGGTTATTATAAATCATTCCTCGTAAATCATCTCTAATTTTTGAATTACGAGAAGTCTGAACGTTTTGAATTCCATAAGAAATTCCTCTATATATATTATCTTGAGGATATATAAAGGCATGGAGAAAGAGGAGCCTACCCTCTGTGCAGGAACACTTTTGTAAATTTTGGGGCTAGTATGAATATATAAATGCAGAGGAAGATTTTGGATTATTTATGAAAAGATTCTAACTGACAGTGATATGAGTCTTGTTTTCCCCTCATTGTATGTATTTCCTGTAAGCATATAATTCATTTACGCTTCCTTCTATCTAAATTGGAGATTTAAAGGCCCAAAATTCATTATTTAATGCTCTTGGATTACCAACTTAGACTATGTTTCTTTCTTCTTAACTTATTTAGAATTCATCTCTGTAATGCTCTGATGTAGTTATGTGTTTCTTTTTCCTCTGAAGTCATGCAAAACTTTCAAATATAAACTCAGACTCACTGCTTGATTTAGCCTTTTCCTCTGAATAGTTCTCAGGTTTGATAATGTGTTCTATTTATTTCATACCCTATATCCCAAATGTTATCTTTTTTTTTCCAGACATTTTATTAAAAACCCCCAAAACAAACCAAATCTAGCCATCGATTTCCATAGATATACCTAGTGACATGAGAGAGCCCTCTCTGAGTTGAGCATGCTAGTGCCTCAACTCTAAAGCTGGTTGAAATAGTTACCTCTGTCGTTTTTCTATTCAGCTGGATGGAATTTACAGAGTGCTAACACACCATACAAATCATGAATATCTCTCAATCAGAACATAACTGAACTACTCAACTAACCAACCACCATATTCAAACATAAATACAACCATACAAAGAATGCCTCAAGCATTCACCATACCATGAGAAATTCTAAACATAAAGACAATATGTACCCAAACTAGAACCCCTATAGTAGATCTGAACCTATAGAATGTTGATTTGGAACTTGCTTCAGACTTCAGGAACCTGGAACCAACACTTACTCAAGATTTTCATGTTGTTTCCAATTGTATGTGTCATGCTTTCCTTCAACCCACATATGTACGTGCCTTGAACCATTGCAGCCTGCGTACTACTTCATAAAAATAGGGTTTTCTGAACCTCTGAAAATTTTACCGTCAAACCTCAAACTTACAAAACTTTTTATGCATCCATGAGTACCTACAATGAATATTTATCCAAAATAGATCTTCAATTATGCTCAAGAGAGTCACATCACAAGAGACCCTTGATCTCTTATTTATACTTCTCTAACTAGCTTCCTCTAGGGGTTATCATCTAACCAACTTCCTTCTTTTGGGGCTAACCCACTTCTAACAACTAGTCCACTTATAACCACTTTCTCCACAAATAGTAAACTCTCCACTTCTAGTTGCAACTAATTTATTTTTAATTTTTTTATTGTTGCAACCACTTAACCCATGACTAACCACTTTGATTGGTCAACTTCTTCTAGGAGCTTCTAGAATAATTTGACTTCTTTGACCTTCTAGGGGCTTCTAGACAACACATGAGGGTTCTCTAACTTCACATGGCCATAACTCTCTAACTGTAAGGATTTATGTGGCGTTCCACATATCAATGGAAATTGCATGACAAGCACTATCCATATAGAATAGTCTCACTTGAAAATTCACTAATCTTCATTAAATTATTCCATAATCAAACCATGGGTCCCTTAACCAGACATCTAAGATGACTCAAATAATTAACCATTTGAACTTCGCAAAGCGTCTTCCTGTGATGGATTTCACCATAAGGGGACCACTTTGGAGTTCATCCATCTGGAACTTCCTATGAGCCATGACGTGACATCAATGATACAACTTATTCATATCAACCAACACATCACTATGACACCACTTGACATCATGTACATCATTCCTTTGGCATCCATTATATCCATGACCACATGATCCAACAATCAATACATCAATGGTATTACTATGACAATAATTGACATCAATGACAACATGATACAACAATAGGTTCCCAAAGCAGTAAAATGCATATGGATAGAGCTTGTGAGTAAGGGGGAAAGTGAAAATTAGGAAAACTCTTAGCCCACAAAAGCCTTATCTCCTAAGCCTCTAACCTTCAAGGTCGTATCCATAGTGTACCCTAGTAATCCAATGGCTCTTGAGGTATCCAATAACTGTTCTAGTTCCATGTAGGAGGTTGGTGGTAATTGAAGAGCCTATTGATTTCTACCACCACTACTAAACTATGAAGTCTCTCAAAATGGACAAAATAGGCCACCCTTGGTGGTTTTTGGACCAAAACTATGTCCTATGTAAATTCATTTGGCACTCTTTAGGACCCTGAGAACAACAAGGAAAATATGCTTTTTTTCATTGGTTTTTAATAAAACTAACCCATTGTAATGTTCAAGGCCTCAATGAATCTAATAGAAAGCGTATTTTCCAGTTGATATTGACTTTTTTGGGTGGGACAAATAGTATTTGATTACAAGAAGTAAAAATTGTGGTTTTTATGCTTTGTACTATCTTGTCAATAATTTGTCCCAAGGTTACATTTTATTTAGATCATACTAATGTAAACGAGGGAGTTACAATCCTTGTCTTTCCAAAGTATGTCAATGTTATGGTTGAGTGGGGTATGAAATACTCTTAATGACTTGTGTGGAGTATTCTTAGCCTAAATGGCTAATTGTTAGTTTTGAACAATGTCTATGCCTCCAATAAAGTTGGTGATAGTGTAACAATTTGGTGTTGAATGGATAATGACCTCAACAATGCCCCCATCTTATATTTAGGGATTTCAATGTGATGGATCAAAAATAAAACAAAGGAGGCGTACTTCCTATACGATTGATGATCATGGAGAAAGATGAATGATGGGAACTAAATTCCCAACATGGGATTTATGACCCTAATCATAAATAGATACAATATTAACTGGTCTAAGGTTTACATGTACTAATTTATATAAAGTAGTCGAGAGAAATTATTAGTGACTGGACAAGGCCCTTCTATCATAGAAAAAAACCTTCTTTTTTTACTCAATAGGAGGTTGTCCAATCCATGTGTACACAACTACTTTATCTAACCACAAGTCCATTTTTTTTATCTTTGTTGGGGGGTATATAAAATGCATATTCATATAAACCTTTATATTCTAAATGTCTCCTATTTGTAGAGACCCTATTCCATGGCTTTCATTCATGTAATGTGTAATATCATTCTCGACCATGAAGGGATTTTGGTTGGGTTTCTTAGTACAATGGTGTTATCTCCCTAAAGTTTGCCTTCTTGCGAGGGTATGGGTGCTAAATAACACCATGAGTTGGATGGACTTATGAGATAATTGTAATGGGATTCATATAATGAAGATAAATGATCCCGGGATATAAATCTATGCCAATTAATATGGGTGGATGATATCCATAAAGAAACATGAACCTAGTTGTGTTCTCCATTGTAATGGATAAAAATGGATGTAATGGATAAAAATGGATGAAAGGCCTACCAAAACTTTCTTCAAAGTCCTAGTCATGAAGGAGGCTAGGAAATCCATATCTTCCCTGTAGACAACCATGATTCATTTTACCAATCAACTGAAAATTGAACATGAATTTGTGTAATGCTATAGGATGGTGCTCCAATCCTAAGGGATGTAATTGGAATGACAATAAGCTACCCATAAATTCCTTGGTGTTGTACCTTCTAATAGCTCATATGATCAAAGATGAGCCTATGAGTAAAACCCCATCTCTCGATGAGATAATTACAAATCTTCATGAAATGGTTAATGATAATGCCTAAGACCTAGATGGTTTTCCCTCTAAATTCTACATGGCCACTTAGGAATTTGTTGGCATAGGAATCTTACAATTTTATAATAAGGGTCCACACAATTGGTTCTTGGGGAATGCATCAATCAAGTCCTTATTTAGTTCGTACCCAAAATAGAAGAACCATAGCTTATCATGAATTGAAACCCTATTACTCTTATCGACATTTGAAACAAAACATTGGCCAAATATCTATTTCATGGAAAAAAGACACAAACAAAATACATAAATCTCAACAATCACATGAAAAATATACTTCCCTAGATTACCTTCACTGAGAAAAGTAACATTCAAAGACATTTTATTCTCCTTGACTGATTGGGCTAAAGAGACCATTGGAGGCAATTTATAATGGAGTATACCAAGCCTTTAAATATGCTTTACAAAATTAAATACCATAGGCCCATAAACTACTTAAAGTAAACCCATTTTTTATCGAATCGAAGTCAATCTTAAACTACCCTTCACTAATTCGAGGGTAAACTAATAAATTAGGACCTCTTACGTGTTATAATGAGTCTATGTGTAATTGGTCCTCAGGGACATGCACCAATCAAGACCTTATTCAGTTCATACCCAAAGTATAAGATCCAAAGGTTATCATGAATTGACTCCCTATTACTCAAAAGATATTTCCCTGTAGCTAAAGCATGTAATTGGTCCTCAGGGACATGCACCAATCAAGACCTTATTTAGTTCATACCCAAAATATAAGATCCAAAGTTTATCATGAATTGACTCCCTATTACTCAAAAGATATTTCCCTGTAGCTAAAGCATCTACTTCCCAATATTATGTTCCCTAAATAAATTGGCTTTATAAATGGTTGATACATTCTTGAAAATGTCTTTGCAATCCTAGAAGGATTGGAATGGACCTAAATTTCAGGCCTATATAACTTATTCATTAAGATGTAATTTGATATAGCCTTTGTTTGAGTCACATATCCCTAAATCTAAGGCATGCTTAAAGCCTTAGGGTTTGGGACATATTTTCTCACTTATGTCTAAACCCTTTGTAGATGCTTCAAACTTCTATTCCTTAATCATTCAAATAAAAGGAAATCATGTTGTTCAAATCCATTATATAAGGATGCCCATTGGCCCCAACCCTCTATGTCATGTATATTGATGTGCCAAGGTATATGCTCAACTCTACTAGAGTTAGTTTGGAACACATTTAAGGGATTCCTCTCACCAAGTCAAAGTTTTGTTAGTTGTTTAATGGTAACTTTACCAATGAGTATTTTTTAACTATCTCAAAAGAAAAACAATCCTAGAATCATAACATGGGGTGGTTGATTATTTTTTATACTACCTTAGGGTCAAGTATTCAATGGGTCAATACTCAATGATATAGACAGATCCAACACCGATTTTTGGATTAGATTTCATCTAAAAAATAGACTTGGATTCAACTAGGCCACATCTTGGTTATCCCCTTTTTATTCTAAGCATCTCCTAAGGAACTATAGGAAGTGGTGGTGTAATGAGTGGACGAGAAGATATATAAGTGGAAAACTAAACCCATGATGTTGTTAACCAAAATATATTCTAAAGTGTCAGTAGCTACCCATGTTTATTACCCTTCTTATTGGATCTCATAAAAGGTGGTATATGGATGCCTTGAAAAGGCTCTACACAACTTTATGTGTGTTAAACCTGATCAAAGGCCAATTTTTCAATAGGTAACTTGGAATTTTTGTTGTAACTAGTGAGAATTTGGGGATTGGGCATCATTATAACTAGGGTTCAAGATTGACTTCTATGCTCCAATTTTGTGATTCAGGGTGTGGAATGAAAAGTGGCATGGAAATTTCTTCTTAAGCACTGCATTAGAAAAGAGGTGTCACCAGGATGAAAATGTATGGAAACAATTTTCTCTATACTATCTTGGTAACCCCCTCCAAGGTCAAAATTCTAGGCACTTTTGCTATAAAGAGTATTTGGAGGGATTGGGGAGTAGTCAAACCCTCAATGGATTAGAAATAACCCTCCCTAAAAATGGTATATATTTTAATGGTAATTGCTTACAGTGGCTACCTTTTATTATTTTTGCACACGAGTTCCTGATTCTTGGCCTTGGGGATCTTTTGGTGAGGCATTCACTCGACCAATGATCTATTTGATGGTCTATCGAGAAGTATATTCTATGGGATCATTTCAAAATGAATTTTTGACCAATAAATGTTGATAATATGATTGTGGATTGCATATATGGGCTCAACCCTAATGACTTGATATTAAAACATGGCTTTCAAACACCTCAGGCCTATTAGAGAGATTCAAAATGGGGCACGACCATCACCTTTCACATGTATAAGTTAGCTATGGTATAGAAGTGGCTCTACTCTAATATCTTACTTGAAGGCGAGTTGAATAAAGTATTGTAGATTAAATACAAACACAAAACATGGCTATATCACTTAAACAACATATGGAAACCCATTCTTGAACCCAAAAAGACATTTTTTTTTCTAGATAATAGTGGTGGGATTTCTCCCTATACATAAAAGGATCGCATATCAGGGAGTACAAAACCCACATTTTCCATAATTTTAGTGTGTAGACACCTTGAAGCATATTTTATAGTTCTTTTCCTTGCATGAAATTCCTAGACCTAGTTTGAGTCCATTTATCCATAGTATTTTCCAACTTCCTTGACTCGAATAGTTGCCTTGTTATGTGATCTCCTACCATGGCTCATTGATTTTCAAGTTACTTGGATTCTAATTTGAATTGAATACCTCTATACAAAAAAATGATGCTTTTATTAATGTCATTTTATCATCTCATCATTTATCCTGGTACGAGGTAGAATATATGTGTGATACTATGCTATTGAAAATTATTGTACAAAACCGCTTAAAAGAAGCATTAAAGATGACACATCTCTAGAAAACTCTTGAGTATTGGAACAAGGTGTCATGTATGAAGAGAAAACTCTATACTATATTGTCCCATTTATCTTATCCTAGTGTTACAAGAAAAATCCCTATGTCTATGGGTCAAGGGCACAATAGAGCGTTGACCATTTACATATCAAACCACATCCCAAGAATGCAATGAGAAATATTTAACTAACTTGATCAAATAACTAACTACCCATAATGAAGGAAGGAAGGCTTATTGGGTGTCCTAATTTTGATGAATATCATAAGGTTGAAAGTTGTCACACTCCTTCCAAGTTGTTCCTTTGTCAACCTGCAAAATATTCAAGTGAAAAACTACAAAGGAAAACAATTATATCATAACTAACTTCTATGAATTTGATCAAAAATAGATATAATTGCAACAATTAGTATTCTAAGTAAATAGATATTCAAACATGATGATCATATACAAAGAACACAATAATTTCAAAGGAAAGAGGTATATTTATTGATTGGAAACATAATTTAGGTAGTTATCACATGCACCTACTGCGACATTTCTCCTCGAACGGACTCCAGGTCCCTCCACCTAGGCCACTGATTATAAGATGGACCTTTGATTCCAATGTTTAGATAGACCCAAATAATATCAAGGGACATTTCTTGGTCAAATATGAGAAACATTTTATGCGGAAACCCTAGTTTGGTTGAGCCCTGCGGATCAGAATACTAGTGTCCTGTGATGCATCCCCGCAGGTTGCACAGTGTCTATCATGTGATGCCCTGTGTGATGTCATGTCTTAGTCCCGCGAGGAAAATAAAATTTTGGGGGAAATTATTGTACCAGGTTGCTGAGGACTGAGGTAAAGCGACATGTCTGTGTATCGATATCAGAGGCACTATGTCAATTACAAATGTAAATGTATGTTATTCTATGTGTTATGAGGTTGCATCTTGGTGATATTGAGGAACATGCTTGAGGGATATCTTTGTGAGATTTGGTATATTCCTTGAGGAACATATTATATGTATGGTACAGGTTGGTTGATGTATATTTGTTAAGGTACATTGTTGGTGCTTATATTGGAGATGTTGGCATATGGTTTATACTTGAGGCACATGGTTTGAGGTACATCTTGGTTATATGTTGATGATGTGATGGTCATGCCTTTGGTATATTGGTATTGAGGCTATATTGGTTATGCCTGAGGCACTTCATTGATGATATCCTATGATATGATACATGGTTGATGCATGAGACGATACATGGTTAATGTACTTGGTATAGTACATGGTTGATGTACTTTGTGTGGTAAATGGTTGATACTTGGTATAGTACATGGTTGATATACTTGGTGTGGTACATGGTTGATGAACGTTTTGGTATAGGTGTTGGTGCATTGATGATGCATGATTTGGTACAGGTTTTGGTGCATTGTTGATGCACAATATGCTATAGGTGTTGGCGCATTGTTGATGCACAATTTGGTATAGGTGTTGGTATATTGTGTATGCACAGTATGGTATAGGTGTTGGTGCATGATTGGTTGATTTACATGGTTGATGGACATGGTTTGGTGATGGTATCAATTTGAGAGGATCTGGTTTTGTTGATATTGAGTATCAACAGTGGTGACATGTTGATGATGGTATGTCAATGAAAATGACAGTGGCTGTGATGATTTGATGTGATAGGTTGACAGTGACAGGTTGATGTGACAGTGACAGGTTGGATATAGTGACATGTTTATAGGTTATAGGTC
>JASDQU010101911.1:473036-489183 GCA_032191745.1 Picea mariana
GTCATATTTCATCATAATCAATTGAGGTCATGATTTACCTTGTTTTCAGCACCCTTTTCGTTAAAAGAGAATATTAAGATCTAGTCATTTATGAATCTTGCTAACAGTTTAAGCATTTAAATTTTATGTCAAGCTCGATACTGCTGAAATCAGTAGTTCAGACCAATTGTAGACTGCGCTATGGGATCAACTGTCAAAGATAAATTGGAGGCTGAGGTGGACATAGCAGTTTCCTAACTTGTTGTAGATCCCCCATTATTAGTCACCATCTACAGGTATTCCATGAGCCCTCTCAGTTGCATGGAAAAGTTTTGAGATACCCCTGCCTCAGATTTTGCTAGCACTCGATGCTGCAGACTACTTCCTCTCTCATCCATTTACATTTGTAGTTTTTATCCCACGGACTTCATAGCCATTTTCTACGTAAATCTCACCTATTATAGAGTTCAAGCCATTTTGCTTCTGAAGTTTGAATACATGTTCAGTCACTTGGCCCTTGTGTGCACACTGCGCTACAGAAAGTTGCTACTAAAACTACACTACATATCCCTTGTTGCATGCGTTGTGTTTTTACTTGGATTGGTCAGTGCTATCTTTTGTATTCAAAGACCCATGAATTAGCCTCTTATTTTCACTATATCTTCATTCATTCATCTTAATATCTGCTGGCAGTGATTGGGAGAATTCCATACCCTTCCAAAGATTTTATGACCATGGTATGGTGATATAAAACTGAACAATGCTTCCCTGTCTTCCTTAACTCAAGAATTATTTCTCTCATTTTAAATAAAGGCCATCAAATCAATCTATTGTTAATTCAAGTTGAGTTGGAGGAAAATCCTTGAGAGAGAGAAACCATTAGTCACTGTCATTTCTCATTTGAGCTTTGCCTCTGTTTGTTTCCTTACCCCTCACTACACCACAACCTTTGATCTCCTATATTTATCCATGGAGACACCTCAAAAGAAGAAATCTCACAAGGGAGGGAGTGTGGTCAGGATTGAACCCTCTAACATGCACCTATTTGATGCTAAGCCAATGGTCATGGAGGTTTTCCAAAGGGTTGGTTGCCTCTCTTTTTTCCAAAACATGCAGAGGGGACACCCTGAAGTAGCAAGGCAGTTTGCATTACACTTTGATGGCATTAAGACTAAGGTAGGATACCTTGAGTTTGAGGTATCTGAAGCCTCTATTGCAGCAACCACTGGGATTCCAATATTGGTGAAAGGTGGTTTAAATCCATGATCCTAAATGTTGCTTTCTCCAAGGACTTCCTCAAACTATACTATCAGATAGAAAATTTGTCCAAGGGAGTGCCTATAATCCACCTAGTTGAAGGCTTTGATAAAATGTTGAAGATCATCTAGAGATACTTTACATGTGAGGGAACATTTAGCATGTTATACCAGTACCATATAAGGCTCTTTCTACATTTTACTGGTAAATATGCAATGAATATCTCTTTCTACCTTTTGAGGAGAATGGGAAAGATGTTTGATAGAGTCCAGGACAAGTCCAAGGATGTGGACACTAGTATCTTTCACTCTGGGTTGATCATGATGTTGGTGATGGAAGAATTGAATAAGAGGAACATGCCTTGGGAAAATTTCATTGTCTCTAACCATATGCAGTTGGATATAGTCTCTACTTCTCAGTCTAGGATGCAGAGCCCTTTTCCATCTACTAGTGTTTCTCCAACAGGAACAAGCAGGAAGAAAAAAAACAAAGCCACTACTCAAGAAAAATAACCCCTCAAGGAAATTGAAGAAGAAGAGAGGGAGGTTCATCACTCTCCACAGAAATATTTTTCACCTCCTCCTACACCTAAATTGGAAGAATTCCCTTCATCCACCAAAGCCACAGCCAAGAGTGGAAGGAAGTTGCATTTCTATTCACATACTCCAACAACTAAGATCAAAATTAGGAAGCCTTTTACTAGATCATCAACACTCAAGGAGGTTGTTGAGGAAGAATTTCTACCCAAGGTTTCAGTTCCAAGGAAAGAGAAAGATAAGGGTAAATGCATTGAGAATCCTGTTGAGTTTATCAACATCAACACTCCACCTAGTAATCACACTTTCAAAATATTGATCAGAAAACTCATGGAGGCTAGGAAGGAGGTTGCTCGTTTGAAAGAATAAAGTTTGACTAAGAGAATTAAGATGAAGGAGCTCATGGATATGTATAGTAACACTCTTGATCTGGAAAAAATTTCAGCAAGAAGAGCCTTGCCTCTTCATAAGCAACTTAAAAACCTCTACAGGAAAAACAAAGTATTTTAGTCTCAAAATAGAAAACTCAAGGAAGAATTGCATCATTTCAAGGATGAATTGGCCTAGAGGAACTTAAATGTTCTAGTACAAGATGCAATTGAAAAAGATGAGCCAGTAGTCAAGAATAATACACATGGAGTCAAGAAGAGTATCCCTGCAAAGGAAAAACATGCTTCCATGATAGAGGGAAGCTCTCCTGCAACAAGGAGGAGTGCTAGGTTGATGAAGTAGTTGAGGGATATAAGATCCATTTTTGTGGGTGGTCTCATTTTCAAAGAGTAAGGTGATCAAGGACAGTATAATTTTTCCACCTATACAGGCATCTATAGGATCCTAGTCCATCAGCTAAGTTTTTATGTTTTTTGAAGGATTGGTCTCATCACACAGAAAAAACGCAGACATTTCATAGTGCCATGGCACTACATAATTGTCTATATAGTATGTTCTGAAAAACTGTGCTACTTAGAAGGCTACGAAATCTCCTAGATGAACTACATAGCGGCGCTACTAATTCTGCAGAATGATATGAAATCTCCTAGCTGAACTTAACAGTGGCGCCACCAATTCTGCAGGACTGTGTCAGGAATGGCGCTACCAAATCTGCAGGAACATTTGATAGATGGTGCTACCAAATCCGCAGAGCTATTTTGAGGTGTGGTGCTACTGAATCTGCAGAAGCTACTTCAGGAGGGGTGCTATGAAATTGCACACATTCATTACACAAGATTGGCGCTATGGAAACTACAGAATTTTTTTGGAGGAGGCGCTACGAAATCTGCAGAGTTGTTTTTCAAAGGGCACTATAGAACTGGCTACCCAATGCACTACTGAATGACGCTATGATTCATTCTTGCAGTCAAGGGATTCAAATTAATGACTCCTTTGGATGGTTAATGATGTGGAGAGAAGCGAGGAACATAGGTGGAAGCATGAAGGCAACATACAACCCCTGGAGGACACTTGGAAATGAAAAGGAATGTGCCTAAAGGGAGACATGTCATTTAATTCTTGTTGGAGTGGTTGGCAACATGGTTCCTATTTTATAGCAGTTTGTTAAGATTTCTTAGCACATGTGTTAGAATGGTAACTGTTTTAGAGAATCCTAGGGGAGGGAGGCCAGTTCGCATCTCTAGCTATTGCCTTGCCTTTTTGGTTATAAATACATATTATAAATGATTAGAAAGGTTGGAATGGTTGAGCTGGGCTCCTTGAATGTAATATTTTTGACTAAGTAGACTCTTCTTTGGTTATGTATTAGACTTGAGAATTTTTTATTAATAGAAGTTAGTTTCTCTTTATAGCATCTCGTTGCCTCTTATGTTGAAGTAATCATGATTGGATAATCCATATGAGATTGTTATGGTTTTGTTATTATGAATGTTTGATTATAATATTACTATGATGTTCTTCAGTGTTCTTTAACTTTGAATTCAATAAGTTCTTGTGTTTGAGTTTTTTCCTCCTTGGGCTGCTTGAAGACCTGATGTCAATAGCAAACCTTTACACCTCCCTCACTAAGTCTTCCTCCTATTCACTTTTACTCCCATTCACTGACTGAATATAATCAAGAGATCATTTTCTTATGCATGCTAGCCCATATTTTTGAGTTAAAACATTATTATTCTGAGTCTTGTCCATTTGACCTTTAAACACGCATTTACATTTACACATACTTTGATGGGTACTGGGCTTATCCTCTTTGCAATCTGAGGGTGATTCTCAATGCTAACATTCTTGGCACCATTTTCGGGGAATGAATTGAATACATTTCCCTAGGATTCAATGACAAAGCATATTGATTCTGAAGGTGCATTAGAATTCATTACATTGAATATTGCAGCATGCACCTGGTGACTCCATTGTTTAATTTGTGGCTCCCAAAGGAAGACACACGAGGTCTACTCCACATCTACCTCTGGAAACACATGAATCTGACCCAGAGAAGATTCTCAAAAAAGTAAAGGCTTATCAATAAGTATTTTCATCTCCTATACCATGTATTTCTGGTCATTCGTATGATTCTACGTTTAAAACTCCAGTAGCCATATCTAAACCTCCTATTTTACCTTCTACTGAAGTTTCTAGAAGTTTAGATTTTGAAAATTTCCTTGTTTAATATTCATATTTTATCCCTCAAGTCAAAGAAGAAATTTTTGAAAGTCTTGTTTCCCCTGACATTGTAAAGTGTTTCAGACTTGAGATTCTTGAAGATTTCCTTAATTTGGGTTTTCCTACTCCTCCTCCTATCAAAATTACTAAGACTAAAAAAGAGGAAACCTCTTCTCCCTTGGACCCTATTTCATTTTCCCCAAAGACTCAAACTCTTCCTCTGAAATATGATACCTCTCCATCCTCATCCAATTTTACTCTCTCCCCTCAAACCCAAACTGTAGTTGCAGCTATCAAAGCTCCATCTCCCCCTTGTTATCCTACAGTTCATAACCCAATGGCAAGTGCTAATGCTTCTAGAAATAGGATGGATGCCATAGTGGCTGCTAGGTATGACCCTCTTATCTTACCTCATCCTATGAATGCTCTCCCTACTGGAGACTACCTTAAGTACATGCCCAATTTTGCAGGGGAGGAAAACATAACTAATGAAGAACACCTTGTTGCCTTTTATAGTTATGCATACAATCTTAACATTGAGAATGAAGATGTATGGATGAGAGTCTTTGTATAGAGCCTTGATGGAAAGGCTAGGAAATGGTTTAGGGGTTTGACTCTTGGATCTATTGTTGGGATTGAAGCTTTAGATGATTCTTTCTTGAGACAGTGGGGGAATAAAAAACATTTTCTTTATTATATAACCGAATTTGGATCCCTTAAGAGGAAAGAGGGAGAATATGTTTTAGACTTCTAAAAAAAATTTAATAAAATGTACAACAAGATTCCTGGTAAAATAAAGCCTAGAGAAACCTCTGCCAAAATCACCTATGCCAGTGCTTTTGACCTTGAGTTTTGCCTTCTACTGAGAGAAAGAAGATCTACCTCCTTAGATCATATACAAGATGCAACCTTAGAAGTAGAATCTAACATAGTGGAAGCTGACAAACTTAGGGGAAAATATTCTAGGGACAAGAGAAAAAGTAGAGCTAAAGCCTCAACCTCTGATTCCTCTGTTGTACATCCTCAAGTTGATGAACTTACACAATTGGTAAAATCACTTTCTGCTGAAATGGAGAAGTTAAAACTTGAAGGAAAACAGACCTATAGGAACATACATAATGTTGATAATAGAGGTAATTTCAGAATACCAAATAATGTCCCTCAGGTCCTCCAAAGAGATCCAAGAAATAGAGATAGGGATGATCAAAAAGTCCAAGACCCTCTACAAAACAACCTTATTGCCGATGAAGAAGGAGAGGATGAAGAAACTGATCTTGAAATCTATTGCCTTGCTGACACCTCTTAATCTCCTCACTTGACCCAATATGCTTATTAAGAGTCTCTCATGGATAGTCAATCTCATGGATAGTCAACTAAATGAATTGAGTAAAGGAGAAAAAACAAATGACAATACAAATAGGTACAACCTGAGGTCCAAAAACAAGGAGGGAAAGACTGGCACTTCTGATCAACCCACTAAAACAGAAAATTCTGCTAAGGCTATGGTAGCTGGAAGCAAAGAAAAATATGCACAAATCCCTCAAGCATTGGTTAAGAATCCTACCCCAGAAGTTAAGGAGATTTTGAAATCTCCATTTTCCTTCAGCTTTGAAAGTGAGATTCAAAAAATCAAAATCCCTGTACCTCTTTTGGAGCTAATAAAAATTGAGGAATTCAAAATATATCTTTCCAAAATGTTGCAGCCTAAACCTTCCTCCAATTCTACTGATTCATTCAACCTTCAAGATGAAAACCCAACAGCCATCCTAGGACCTTTGATAGAAGATATAGATGATTCATCCCCTCCTTTCTATACATCACTGAAAATTCATGATAAAGTGTTGCACAACTGCTTGATGGACTCAGGGGCATCTCACAATCTCATGCCAAAAATAGTCATGGATGAGCTTGGGTTGGAAATTACAAAAACATACCATGAATTATACTCTTTTGACTCTAGGAAAGTGAAGTGCCTTGGGGTTATCAAAGATCTGGCTGTGACCTTGTTTCAGTTGCCCATGAAAAGTGTGGTCATGGATATTGTGGTGGCTAATGTCCCCCCTAAGTTTGGTATGCTCTTGTCAAGATATTGGATAAAAATACTAGGGGGAACCTTGCAAATGGACCTTACATAAACCACCATTCCTGTGTTTGGGGGATAACATAGAAGGATTTACAGGGAGGATCAATTAGCCTACATCATTAATGATGAAGCAAACCCCACCAACCATCCTATTTTTTCACTTGATACTGATTTAAGATCCAGTATATTGCAGCTCATTGATGTTCCTCAACCTCCTCTTGAAATCATAAAACAATCCATTACCTTTTGTGAATATTCTCCTCCAGATAGATCTATTTGGAAGATGTTTTTTGATGGAGCCTCTTCTAAGGAAGGTGATGGTGTTGGAGTAGTCTTTGTTTCCCCTACTCAAGAGATCATATATTTGTCCTAAAATCTCGAATTTGAAACTACAAACAATGTGGCAGAATATGAAGCTCTTGTTTTGGGTTTGAGGGTTGCCAAAGACATGGGGATTGAAGATATAATAGTGTTTGGAGATGATTAATTAATTTTCCATCAAATAAAAATTTGTATCAAGCTAAACACCCCAGGCTAAGGATTTACAAAAATGAAGTTTGGGATCTTGTTGACAGTTTCTTCTTAGCTTTTAATATCTCATTTGTTCCAAGAGAGGATAACACCATGAAAGATTCTTTGGTTGTTTCAACAAGTAATTTTAGAGTCCCTTTGCCACCTAAACTAAAATATGATGTATAAGTGACATATAGAACCTCTATACGTGACAATGTCACATTGGAATGTTTTTGAGGATGATCTTGAGATTAAAATATTTCTTGAGACCGTGGATGAGTTTTCTTCCTTACATATTGATCAAGATCATGATACTAAAAATATCCCTCATGTTGATGTTTTTCTAAACAAAATTGCTAACCATCATATTGTTCAGTTGCTTAGTAACCATATTCCAAAAGGACTAGTTCCTTTGGAGATATTGTTCGACAGAAATGATGTTGTTGTAAAGGTTAAAGGTTCAACTGAAAATGTTGATGTGACTAAATGCAATGCGGGTACAGAGGAGGATCCAAAATATGTCAAGTTGTCAAGCAACTTGTCAAAGGAACAAAGAGATGAATATGTTAAGCTGTTAAAAGAGTTTGCTGATGTGTTTTCCTGGAAATATGAAGATCTGAGAACATATGAAACAAAAATCATTGAACATAAGATCCCTTTGAAAGAAGAGACCAAGCCATTTAGGAAGAAACTTAGACAGATAAATCCTATGATGTTGCCTATTATGGAAAAAGAGGTAAAAAATATTTTGGATGCCAAGATTATTATTCCTTTGAGATACTCTGAATGGGTGGATAACTTGGTCCCAGTGAGAAAGAAGAATGGGGAAATCAGACTTTGTGTCGATTTTAGAAATTTGAATAGAAGCTCCAAGAAAGACAATTACCCCTTACCAAAGATGGAGCACATATTGTAAAGGATGATAGGTTCATCTAGGATGTCTATGATTGATGGATTTTTTGGATACAATCATATCTATGTCTTTCCTAAAGATAGAGAGAAAACAACCTTCACTACTCCTTGGAGCACATTCATGTATGCTAAAATGCCCTTCGGATTGATGAATGCAGGAGCGACCTTTCAATGAGCCATGGACAATGCCTTTATTGGGGAGAAAGACAAGTTTGTAGTCATCTATTTAGATGACATTACATTTTTTCTCACAATCTGATAAATAACATTATCATCATCTGAAAAAGGTCTTCTTGAAGTGCATAAAGTTTGGACTCTCTCTCAATCTTAAAAATTCATTGTTTTCTATGAAGGATGGAAAATTATTGGGGCACATTGTATCAGCTGAAGGGGTAAGAATTGATTCAATAAGAGTAGAAGCCATCCAAACCTTGTCTCTCCCTAGATCCAAGAAAGAAGTTCAATAATTTTTGGGGAAAATCAATTTTTTAAGAAGGTTCATTTCAAATTTTGCCGAATTGATAAAGTACATTACAACCATACTGAGGAAAGGAAATGAAGTCAAATGGACTACTAAGTCTAGAAATTATTTTGATCAAATAAAAAAGGCTTTGACTGAAGCACCTGTGCTCACCAACCCTGACTACTCCAAGGATTTTTTGATATTTTCTTTTTCTTCATTTGACACGGTAGTTGTTGTTTTGTTGCAAAAAAATGCAGAAGGGTTAGAGCAACCTATTACATTTTTCAGCAGGGCATTGAGGGATGTAGAAATAAAATATGACATCATGGAAAAGTGGGCCCATGCTTTGGTCAAATCCCTCAAGGCTTTTAGATTATATGTGTTTCATTCAAAAGTTGTTGCATATGTCCCTTCAGCCTCAGTAAAATAGATACTTATCCAGCTTGACATAGATGGGAGGAGGAGCAAAAGGATTGCCAAAATTCTAGAATTTGACCTTGAAATAAAGCTGACTAAATTGGTTAAAGGCCAAGGTTTAGCTAGGTTTCTGGCTGAATCAAATTGCAAAGATTTGGGGGTTAATTTCATAAACATTAGCTTAGAAAATCAGCAAGTTGAGTTGTCTGATAAAGGTTCTCAGGTCAGCTCCCAATTGGTAGAATGCACTTGGTACAAGGACATCATATATTTTCTGCAAAAGTTGTAGTCTCCTGATGGTTTGGAAAAGAACAAGGTGAGAGATTTGAAGCTTAAAGAAATCAGATATTGTCTTATTGACCAAGTTTTTTATTGGAAAGATCCTCTAGGAGTGCTTTTGATATGTATTGATCCATAGGACACCCAAAAGGTTATGTCTAATTTTCATGACAATTTATGTGGGGGCCATCACTTCTAGAGAACCACAGCCTATAAAATCCTCAGAGCTAGGTATTTTTAGCCTAGCCTTTTTACTGACGTTTGTGCAAATATTAGAGCTTGTGTCAAGTGCCAAAAWTTTTCTGGAAAGCAACAACTCAAGTCCTTGTCATTGAAGCCTGTGGTAGCTTCAGAACCATTTTAGCAGTGGGGCTTATACTTCATTGGGTAAATCCATCCTACTTCAAGTGGTCAACATAGGTGGAGTTTTACTGCCACTGATTACTTCACCAAGTGGATATAATCYATCCCTACAAGGAATKTTTCCCACAAGGTAATCATTAGTTTTCTTGAGGATACCATGTCAAGATTTGGTTGTCCAAGAAAAATTGTTATTGATAATGTTGCATCTTTCAAGGCTGAACCATTGATCAATTTTTTTGAACAGTATGGGATTACATTGGGTCATTCTACTCCTTACTACCCCCAAGKCAATGGATTGGAAGAATCCTCTAACAAGAGCCTTATAAAGATCATCAATAGATTGTTAGAAGACAACAAGAAAGATGGGACTCAAAGATGTAATTTTCTTTGTGGGCTGATAGAGTTACAACAAAGAGATCACTTGGTGTCTCTTCTTTTCAGATTGTGTATGGGTTTGAGTCTATCTTTCCTACTCAAATTTCCTTGCCCATTGAAAAATTCTTCCAAGACTACCAAGGAGAACTTGATGATATGATCAAAAGGATACAATAGCTAGTAGAAGTGTAGCAGACAAGGGAGAAACTAGAGGACAAAGCACAAGCTCATCAATAGAATATCAAGAAAGCCTTTGACAAGAAGGTAAGAAAAGAAGATTTTCAGCTGGGAGATCTAGTGCTCAAGTGGGATGCACCCAAGCAAGACAAAGGCAAGCACAATAAATTTGAAGCCTTGTGGATTGGTCCCTTCAAAATTTCTGAGGTATTTTTGAATAACACTTATAAGTTGCAGAATTTGGAGGATTCTGAAGTTTTTGGTGGCCCTGTCAATGGGCACTTTTCGAAAAAGTATTTTTCTTAAGCCATGAGTGGATTTCCATTTCATTTTAAATATAATTTTTGTTTTATTTATGATTGAATAAGTCACCCCATAGCCCTAGGATATAGCACTAAAACTGCTTGTTCTTGGCAGCTCACAGAGAGCATGCCATCCCCTGTGGAGCCAATGTTATCACATGAAATTTCCTTGGGTATTTTATCCCTTAGGTTTAATTTTTTATCCTTTAGACTTTAGGTTTTATTTATTTTTCTTTGTGTGATTTTCTTGGGTTAGTTTGAACAAATAAAGACTTGTGGTTTTGGCTCATTTTTGGCCCACACATAGATTTTAAGACTAGGTTCATTCTATGGTTTATGGTTTTGACTCACCTCTTGACTTGACATCAAGAATAACCCACCCCATGATCCAAATGAATTGAAACATCACTCCATCTAGTCATACTCTTTATCCTTTCCATGTTGTCCCTATGTCCGTTAAAGGGGGTCAAATCAATATTTGAAAAAGGCGCTGCCAACTCACTAGGAGTTTTCTTAACAGACCTTTGTCCTATGATCCTTGTCATATTTCATCGTAATCATCTAAGGTCATGATTTACCTTTTTTTAAGTGCCCTTGTCCTTAAAAGAGAATATTAAGATCTGTTCATTTATGAAGCTTTCTAGCAGTTTAAGGATTTTAATTTTCTCTCAAGATCGAGGTTGCTGAAATCACTAGTTCAGACCAGCTGCAAATTGTGCTATGGGATCAAATCTCAAAGATAAATTGGAGGCTGAGGTGGACGTAGCAGTTTCCTAACTTGTTGCATATCCTCCATTATCAGTCACCATCTACATGTATTTTGTAATCCCTCTCAATTGCATGGCAAAGTCTTGAGATACCCATGCCTCAACTTTTGGTAGTGCCTAACTCTACAGACTACTTCCTCTCTCATCCATTTACATCTGTAGATTTTATCCCACAGACTTCATAGCCATTTCTACCTAAGTCTCACCTATTCTAGAGGTCAAGCCATTTTTCTTCTAGAGTTTGAATACTTGTTCAGTCACTTGGCCCTTGTGTGCACACTGCGCTACAGAAATTTGTTGCTAAAACTACGCTACATATCCCATGTTTCATGCGCTTTGTTTTTACTTGGATTGGTCAGTGCTATATTTTATATTCAAAGACCCATGCATTAGCCTCTTCTTTTCACTGTATCATCATTCATTCATCTTAATATCTGCTGGAAGTGATTGGGAGAATTCCATGCCCTTCCAAATCTTTGATGACCATGGTATGGTGATATAAAACTGAACAGTGCTTCCCTGTCTTCCTTAACTCAGGATTTATTTCTCTCATTTTAAAGAAAGGCCATCAAATTAGTCTATTGTTAATTCAAGGTGAGTTGGAGGAAAATCCTTGAGAGATAGAAACCATTAGTCACTATCATTTCTCATTTGAGATTTTCCTTTGTTTGTTTCTTTAGCCCTCACTACACCACAACTTTTGATCCCATGTCTTTATCCATGGAGAAACCTCAAAAGAAGAAATCTCAGAAGGGAGGGAGTGTGGCCAAGACTGAACCCTATGACATGCACCTGATTGATGCTGAGCCAATGGTCACGGAGGTTTTCCAAAGGGTTGGTTGCCTCTATTTTTGATAAAACATGAAGAGGGGACACCCTGAAGTAGTAAGGAAGTTTGAATTACACTTTGATGGCATTAAGACTAAGGTGGGAGACATTGATTTTGAGGTATATGAAGCCTCTATTGCAAAAACCACTAGGATTCCTAATACTGGTGAGAGTAGGTTTAAATCCATGATCCTAAATGTTTCTTTCTCCAAGGACTTCCTCAAACCAGACTAACAGATAGACAATTTGTCCAAGGGAGTGCCTAGAAGCCACCTAGTTGAAGGCTTTGATAAATTGTTGAAGATCATCCAAAGATACTTTACATGTGAGGGAAGGTTTAACATGTTATACTAGTACCATATAAGTCGCTTACTGCATTTTACTGGTAAAGATGCAATGACTATCCCTTTCTACCTTTTGACAAGCATGGGAAATATGTCTAATAGAGTCTAGGCCAAGTCCAAGTCTGTGGACACTAGTATCTTTCACTCTGGGTTGATCAGGATGTCGATGATGGAAGAATTGAAGAAGAGGAACATGCATTGGGAACAATTCATTGTCTTTGCCCATATGTAGTTGGATATAGCATCTAATCCTTAGTATAGGATGCAGATCCATTTTCCATCTACAAGTGTTTCTCTAGCAGGAACAAGCATGAAGAGAAAAAGTAAAGCCACTACTCAATACAAAGAATCCCTCAAGGAAATTGAAGAAGAAAAGAGGGAGGTTCATCACTCTCCACAAAGAGATTTTTCACCTCCTCCTGCACCTGAATTGGAAGAAGTCCCTTCATCCACCAAATCCACAACCAAGAGGGGAAGGAAGTTGCATTTATTTTCACCTGCTCCAGTAGCTAAGATCAAAATCAGGAAGCCTTTTACTAGATAATTAGCCCTTAAGGAGGTTGTTGAAGAATAAGTCCTACCCAAGGTTTCAGCTCCAAGGAAAGAGAAAGATAAGGGTAAAGGAATTGAGAATCTTGTTGAGGTTATCAACATCAACACTCCACCTAGTAATCACACTTTCAAAATATTGATTAGACAGCTCAGGGAGGCTAGGAAGGAGGTTACTCATTTGAAAGCAGAAAGTTTGACTGAGAGAATTAAGATGAAGGATCTCATGGATATGTACAATAACACTCTTGATCTGGAAAAAAATTCAGCAAGAAGAGCCCTGCCTCTCCATAAGAAACTTAACAACCTCTACAGGAAAAACATAGGCTTTCAGTCTCAAAATAGAAAACTCAAGGAAGAATTGCAGCATTTCAAGGATGAATTGGCTCAGAAGAACTTAAATGTTCTGGTACAATATGCAATTGAAAGATATGAGACAGTAGTCAAGAAGAGTACACCTGGAGTCAAGAAGAGTATCCCTGCAAAGGAAAAACATGGTGCCATGATAGAGGGAAGCTCTTCTGCAAAAAGGAGGAGTGCTAGGTTGTTGAAGTAGTGGAGGGATATACGATCCAGTTTTGTGGGTGGTCTCTTTTTGCAAGAGTAAGGTGATCAAGGACAATATAATTTTTCCAACTATACAGGCGTCTATAAGCTCCTAGTCCATCAGCTAAGTTTTTTTTTTTTTGAAGGATTGGTCTCATCAGACAGAAAAAACACAAACATTTCGTAGCGCCATGGCGCTACGAAATCATCTATATAGTATGTTCTGCAAAACTGTGCTACCTATAATGCTACAAAATCTCCTAGATGAACTACACAATGGTGCTACTGATTCTATAGAATGCTACGAAATATCCTATATGAACTTAACAATGGTGCTACCAATTCTGCAAGACTATGTCAGCAATGGCACTACCAAATCTGCAGGAACATTTGATAGATGGTGCTACCAAATCCGCAGAGTTCTTTTGGGTTGTGGTGCTACTGAATCTGCAGAAGCTATTTTGGGAGGGGTGCTATGAAATTTCACATAGTCATTACATAGGATTGGCGCTATAGAAACTGTAGACTTGTTTTTGAGGAGGTGTTATGAAATCTGCAGAGTTGTTTTGAAAAGGGAATTACAGAAGTGGTTTCCCAATGCGCTACTGAATGGCGCTATGAACTAGCCCTTGCAGTCAATGGATTCGAATTCATGACTCCTTTGGATGTTTGATAATGTGGAGAGAAGAGAGGATCAAAGGTGGAAACATGAAGGAAACATACAACCCCTAGAGGACACTTGGCAATGAAAAGGAATGCGCCTAAAGGGAGACATGTCATTTAATTCTTGTTGGAGTGGTTTCCAACATGGTTCCTATTTTGTAGTAGTTTTTTAAGAGTTGTTAGAACATGTGTTAGAATGGTAACTGTTTTAGAGAATCCTAGGGGAGGGAGGCCATCTCGCACCTCTAGATGTTGCCTTTCCTTTTTGGTTATAAATACATATTATAAATGATTATAGAGGTTGGAATGGTTGAGTTGGGCTCCCTGATTGTAATATTTTTGACTAAGTAGATTGTTCTCTGGTTATGTATTGGACTTGAGAATTTGTTATTAATAGAAGTCAGTTTCTCTTTATATCATCTTGTTGCCTCTTATGATGAATTAATCATGATTAGATGATCCATATGAGATTGTTATGGTTGTGTTATGATGAATGTTTGATTATAACACTGATATGATGTTCTTCAATGTTCTTTAACTTTGAATTCAAGAAGTTCTTGTATTTGAATTTTTTCCTCCTTGGGCTGCTTGAAGACCTGATGTCAATAGTATACCTTTACACCTCCCTCACTAAGTATTCCTCCTATTCAATTTTACTCCCATTCACTGACTGAAGCTAATCAAGACCTCATTTTCTTATGCATGCTAGCCCAGATTTCTAAGTTAAAACATTATTATTCTAAGTCTTGTCCATTTGACCTTTAAACACTCATTTACATTTACACATACTTTGATGGGTACTGGGCTTATCCTCTTTGCAATCTGAGGGTGATTCTTAGTGCTAACACTTTCCTAACAATATATCTTTGAAAACCGATACAAAGTCATTAAAAACCTCATAAAAACAATGGGAGGCCTTGTGCCTCCACAAGGCTTGGTACCCGAATGTTATTGGGTCGAATTCATAGTTTATCGTCTTGGACAGAGACAGTTTTGGAAATGGACAACAATGTGTTATCGTGAAAATCAAGTAGGATGACATATAAAATTTATTCTATTCTTTGAATCATGACAATTGGAAACATATTTCAATGGAAATTATCTTCCCCCAATAAAAAATGGATTGTTCCTTGACTGTGAAATACCAAATATAAAGAACTATGCGGGAAATGCTTATCATGGATTCCTGTCCCATTATTCTTGTAAACAACCAAGCAATTTCCCAGAATGGATTTCTAAAGGAACTCACCTGCAACTTTGTTATATCTTTAGGAACTGTTGTCAGGTCTTCGAGGAACTCGGGTAAGAGGTCCAACCCATTGTCATGTTTTTCTAGGAACTACTTGCAATCTTGTCCTTTGAAGGTCAATGTTGGCTCTGACAATTTTAACATCTTGCAAAAGACCTGAGGTGACAAAGAAACAGGAGAATGGTCGCGTAGTGGAATAATTATTTGGCTTGAAATATATTTTTCAGTGCACCAAGAGACGACTTCCTTACAGTCAAAAACGTCATGGACGTAGCTTGCACAAGAGATTCCAGAGGTCCAAATCACTTTGTTTTGGGTGGAATAGGATGAATAGTAAGATTATGCCATGGACCACTGGAATTTCTGGTCCTCACATCCGAAGATATTCACTATATCTCCATAGAACTGTTGTCGAGTTTCTTCCATAAGTTTACTAGAACGTTCATTTGCTCCAGACGATGTTTGAAATGAAGAGTTGGAAGGGATAATATAACCCTCTGCAAATATTGGTCCAATGCATGTGAATGGGAGATCTCCTTGAGACTTTCGCTCATTAATGACAATCTCGATTGTTGTTGCATGATGCGATGTTAGCATTAAAGACTAGTAATTGCATACCTATAAGTGCGACGATGGTAGGTGTGACGAAGAACAATTAAGGATTGGAGATTTGGTGAACCCACCAACGCGACGACCCGCGAAAGACATTCCATGGAATTTGAGATGAACAATCGAAAGGGATAATATAAATCTCTGTAGATCTTGGTTTAATGCATATTAATGGGATATCTCCTCGAGCATTTCTCTCATTAATGAAAATGTTGACGGTTTTTTCATGATGAGTTGTTAGCAACAAAGGTTACTAATTTCATATTTAGAAAGAAGTATGAAGGCCGCGGGGACGAGAAAGAGAAATTAAGGAGTGGCTAATTATC
>JASDQU010101912.1:0-12418 GCA_032191745.1 Picea mariana
AATCAACCTCATGAGGGAAGGTGAGGAGTTTTCTAATCTAATGGCTGAGTTTAGATTAGATGGGTGGCTGAGATTTTGTGTCTCTTCACTCACCCTCACTTTAATCATAAATTTATCTTTTAATTTTCATCTCACAAATTAATTTGACTAAGACCCATATTCGGCAATTTCTCCCCCTTAGGGCCTAGGGAAGAGAAACACTTGCCTTGGTACATAATTTAACAGTGTGCAGCAGGAATCTTTACGCTTTTCTGCAACCTTGCCGACCTGCTTCTATTGGATAGAAGGTGCTTGGGGCAAGGCTATAATGGTTGCAGTGTCCTTTTGTTCTCCTTTTGAACAGATTGTGAAGAAGTTGAATTTTTCAGTATGAGATACTACCTTGCGACCCTTTTTAGGTGGAATAGTAGTCAGAACTACCTATGGTATTCTGTAGAGATGACCCCCCAAAGTAACAATGACACTATGGGGTCAAGACTCATAAACATCATGGCATCTCCACATATATGGTTGGATCAAGAGCACATCACAGACATCCAGTGGGGAAACATCACATAATACCTCATCCTTGAAGGGTTGGATGCCGTATGATAATCGACACTGTTGGCTGACGTGGAGATCTCATCCTTGGTGAAGCCACCCAATGTTGTATGGTTGCGGGTGTGGTGTTGTCGAAAATCCCAACTGTTTGACGACCTCTGCTGAGATGAGGTTCTTCTAGCTTCCACTATCAACAATAAAATGCAGTGGGGTCCCCTTCAACCACATCTTTGAATGAAAAAGACGCTCCCCCTCTTTAGGATCTCTTGGTTCTTCTGGTTGAATTGCTGCGGTAGCGACAATAGCAGTGGGGTCTACGTCAATGATCTGTCCTTTACCATTATTTTCAGAATCAGATTCTGAATCAGGTTTCGGCTCTTTGTCTTTGATCTCGAATACCAATGATTGTTTTGAGCGACATTCATTGGTGTTGGGCCCGGGGTTTTTATGCAACTCAAACCATTTTTTAGTGTCCTTCTTTATCTTTCCGTGACCCTTCTTTTCCTGTGTCTTGGAATGGTTTTCGAGAAACTGATTGTTAGGGTCATCTTTGTCATACTTTGGTTGTTGCGGATTTGCAGACCTGAACTCCCGTTTGTTATGGTGCTTAAATTTCTGCTCAATTTTAACAACACATCGATAAGCAGCACCAAGTGATGAGATGTCTAGAAAATCCATTTCAATCTGGATGTATCTGTGTAGAGCCCCACGATATTTCAGAACCAAATGTCGCTCAAAGTCTTTGTCACCCAACTTAGTGTGCAAGGTATGGAAGGTATTGGTGAACTTCGGAACTGATTGGCCCCTCTCTTGCCACAGTGTGGTCCATCTCATGTATTGGTCCTCATAGTTTCCAACAGGGTAATACTGTTCATTTACCACATCCACAAAAAAATCCCAAGTGGGATCGGCCCCATATATTCCAGACTCCTCTGTGGAACTTTGCTCCTAGTAAGTTTCCCACCAATGTTTGACATGAGGAAGAGCTTTAAGGAGTGTGAAGGTGATCTTTTCTTTGCCGGAAAAATTGTGAACAGAGAAATAACCTTCTAGCAAAGTTAACCATTTTTCTAGGGCTTCTGTAGCTATCTGTCCTTAAAATACAGGAATATCAAAGTTAACTTGTACCTTGAAAGGCGAGGTGCCTCCAAAGTGGCCACTTGATGAATATGTGCCTGATGCTATCAATAGGCGTTGAACGATGTGGGAAAAATTCTCCATCATTTCATCCCTCTGTCGCGTGAGAGCTTGCTCAAACAACAGATTGATAGAATCGTCTGCTCCATCGTTTTTCTTTTCTTCCGCCATTGAGGGTTTATTGGGTGTGCGAGAGTGATTGTCTTCAAGAGAGAAAATATTGAGACCCAACTTGCTATACTCGGACCTCGTTAGGGACATGCACTGAAAAAATGATCAAGAGCAGCCTGCTCTGATACCACTGATCCGGATTATTTTCGGCACGAAATGAGAGTGGAGATATAATAAATAAATGCACAGAGATATCAAATATATTCAATAATATAACATGAATGTATCATATATGCAACCATAAAAACATATATACAGTAATACACGATTTCTATTCATGAAAGAAATGTACAGAGACTGTAAAATATAGAGTGAAAGACTCGCTAGAATGGTGGCAGCTTATCTCTGAGAAGAGATGTGATGGCTACTCGCATTCGCAAGAAGATGAGTACAATGAGGCTCTGAAGGAATTTTTACAATAAACAAGAATTCCAAAAACCCTAGACATCCAAAAACCAAACCCTTGGAGATGAAGCGCCAAGAGTCATGTGGGCCTCATTTGGGTAAGTTAGTACATCAACTTCCCGGGGTCGTAACTTTTGCATACGATCTTCGTTTTAGGCGTATGATAGCTTGCTAGAAAGGTATCATCGAGGAGATTCATTTTGGGGGATCAATCATGCCTTTGCCTATCATTGAGAACCTCAATCTCAAAAAACCTTCATTTAGGCCCTCAAAATGGTCCTGGAAGTTAAAACCTGCTAAAAATAGTAAATTGCCAAAATTGCCAGAAAAGTGTTTTGAGCTAGTTGAAAAAGGTGGGTGGCCACTGATATCCACCTGGATCAATCCTCCCTCCTTAGGAAGAAATGGTCTTCATTGCATTGAGTTGCCGGGGGAGAAGGAAAAGAATTTGTTGAATCTGCATCTTGGTGAGCTTCTTGTCTTGCTGGAGACCTCATGCTCCTCAGTTTGTGGAAGTCTATCATGAACCTGTTGAGGTTGAGGTTGTTCAATAGGTCGAGATACATGAGAGGATGGTGTGCAGAAGGAATCGTTGTGCTTTGCTGCAACCTTGTCGAACTGCTTATGTTGGATAGAAGGTGCTTGGGGCAAGGCTATAGTGGTTGTAGTGTCCTTTTGTTCTCCTTTTGAACAGATTGTGAAGAAGTTGAATTTTGCAGTATGAGATACTACCTTGCGACACTTTTTATGTGGAACAGCAGTCGAAACTACCTATGGTATTTTGTAGAGATGACCCCCCAAAGTAACAATGACACTACGGGGTCGAGACTCATAAACAACATGGTGTCTCCACATATATGGTTGGAGCAAGAGCACATCATAGACATATGGTGGGGAAACATCACTTAATATCTCATCCTTGAAGGGTTGAATGCCGTATGATAATTGACACTGTTGGCTGACACAGAGATCTCGTCCTTGGCGAAGCCACCCAATGTTGTATGGTTACGGGTGTGGTGTTGTCGACAATCCCCACTGTTTGACGACCTCTACTGAGATGAGTTTCTTCTGGCTTCCACTATCAACAATAAAATGCAATGGGGTCCCCTTCACCCACATCTGTGAATGAAAAAGGTGCTCCCCCTCTTCAGGATCTGTTGGTTCTTCTGGTTGAATGGTTGTAGTAGCGACAATAGCAGTGGCGTCCACGTCAATGATCTATCCTTTACCATTATTTTCAGGATCAGATTCTGAATCAGGGTTCAGCTCTTTGACTTTGATCTTGGCCACTAATGACTATTTTGAGCAACATTCATCGGTGTTGTGCCAGGGGATTTTTTGGAACTCACACCATTTTCTGGTGTCCTTCTTTGTCTTCCCATGACCCTTCTTTTCCTGTGTCTTGGACTAGTTTTTGGAAAATTGTTTGTTAGGGTCATCTTTGTCATACTTTGGTTGTTGTGGATTTGCAGAACCGAAATCCCATTTGTTCTAGTGCTTAAATTTCTGCTCAATTTTAAGAGCATATCGATAAGCAACACCGAGTGATGAGATGTCTAGAAAATCCATTTCAGTATGGATGTATCTATGTAGAGCCCCACGGTATTTCAGAACCAAATGTCGCTTAGAGTCTTTGATACCCAACTTGGTGTGCAAGGTATGGAAGGTATTGGTGAAAACCAAAATTGCTTGGCCCCTCTCTTGCCATAGTGTGGTCCATCTCATGTATTAGTCCTCATAGTTGCCAACAAGGTAATACTGTTCCTTTACCGCATCCACAAAAAATTCACAAGTGGGATCGACCCCATATATTCCAGACTCCTCTGTGGAACTTTGCTCCTAGTAAGTTTCCCACCAATGTTTGACATAAGGGAGAGATTTAAGGAGTGCAAAGGTGATCTTTTCTTTGTCGGAAAAATTGTGAACAAAGAAATAACCTTCTAGCAGAGTTAACCATTTTTCTAGGGATTCTACATCTATCTGTCCTTCAAATATAGGAATATCAAAGTTAATTTGTACCTTGAAAGGCGAGGTGCCTCCAAAGTGGCCGCTTGATTAATATGCACCTGATGCTATCGGTAGGTGTTGAAGGATGTGGGAAAAATTCTCCATCATTTCCTCACTCTGTCACGTGAGAGCTTGCTCAAGCAATAGATTCATAGGATCGTTTTCTCCGCCATTTTTCTTTTCTTCCGCCATTGAGGGTTTCTTGGGTGTGCGAGAGAAGTTGTATTCAAGAGATATAAGCTCAAGACCCAAATTTCTATACTCGGAGCTCGTCGGGGACATGCACTGAAAAAACGATCAAGGGCAGCCTGCTCTGATACCACTAATCCAGATTATTTTCGGTACGAAATGAGAGCAGAGATATAATAAATAAATGCACAGAGATATCGCAAATATTTAATAATATAACATGAATGTATCATAGATGCAACCATAAACACAGATATACATTAATACACGATTTCTATTAATGAAAGAAATGTATAGAGACTGTAAAAATACAGAGTGAAAGACTCGCTAGAATGGTGGCAACTTATCTCTGAGAAGAGATGTGACGGCTACTCGCATTCGCAACAAGATGAGTACAATGAGGCTCTGAAGACCTTTTTACAATAAACAGGAATTCCAAAAACCCTATACTTCCAAAAACTCAACCCTAGGAGATGAAGCACCAAAAGTCATGTGGGCCCTATTTGGGTAAGTTAGTACATCAACTTCCCAGGGTCGTAACTTTTGCATACAATCTTTGTTTTAGGCATATGATAGCTAGTTGGAAAGGTATCATTGAGGAGATGCATTTTGGGGGATCAATCATGATTTTTTTTATCATTGATATCCTTGATCTCAAAAAACCTTCATTTAGGCCCTAAAAATGGCCCCGGAAGTTAAAACCTGCTAAAAATAGTAAATTGCCAAAATTGCCAAAAAACTGTTTTGAGCCAGTCGGAAAAGGTGGGTGGCCACTGATATCCACCTGGATCAATCCTCCCTCCATTGCGTTGAGTTCCTGGGGGAGAAGGAAAAGTGTTTGTTGAATCTATATCTTGGTGAGTTGCTTGTCTTGCTGGAGACGTTGCGTTGATCAGTTTGTGGAAGTCTATCACGAACCTATTGAAGTTGAGGCTATTCAACAAGTCGAGATACAGGAGAGGATGGAGTGCAGAAGGAATCTTTGTGCTTTTCTACAACCTTGTCGACCTACTTCTATTGGATAGAAGGTGCTTAGGGCAAGGTTGTAGTGGTTGCAATGTCCTTTTGTTCTCCTTTTGAATAGATTGTGAAGAAGCTGAATTTTGTAGTATGAGATACTACCTTGCGACACTCTTTAGGTGGAAAAGTAGTCAGAACTACCTTTGGTATTCTGTAGATATGACCCCCCAAAGTAAAAATGACACTACGGGGTTGAGACTCATAAACAACATGGCATCTCCACATATATGGTTGGACCAAGAGCACATCACAGACATCCAGTGGGGCAACATCACATAATACCACATCCTTGAAGGGTTGGATGCCGTATGATAATCGACACTATTGGCTGACACGGATATCTCATCCTTGGAGAAGCCACCCAATGTTGTATGGCTACGGGTGTGGTGTTGTCGACAATCCCAACTGTTTGACAACCTCTACTAAGATGAGGTTCTTCTGTCTTCCACTATCAACAATAAAATGCAGTGGGGTCCCCTTCACCCACATCTGTGAATGAAAAAGGCACTCCACCTCTTCAGGAACTGTTGGTTCTTCTGGTTGAATTGCTGCGGTAGCGACAATAGCAGTGGGGTCCGCGTCAATGATCTGTCCTTTACCATTATTTTCAGAATCAGATTCTGAATCAGGGTTCGCCTCTTTGTCTTTGATATCAACCATTAATGACTGTTTTGAGTGACATTCATTGGTGTTGTGCTAGTGGCTTTTGTGGAACTCGCACCATTTTCCAGTGTCCTTCTTTGTCTTCCCGTGACCTTCTTTTCCTGTGTCTTGGACTGGTTTTCGAGAAACTGTTTGTTAGGGCTGTCTTTGTCATACTTTGGTTGTTGCGGATTTGCAGACTCGAACTCCCGTTTGTCCTGGTGCTTAAATTTCTACTCAATATTAACAACATATCGATAAGCAGCACCGAGTGATGAGATGTCCAGAAAATCCATTTTAGTTTGGACGTATCTATGTAGAGCCCCACGGTATTTCAGAACCAAATGTCACTCAGAGTCCTTGATACCCAACTTGGTGCTCAAGGTATGGAAGGTATTGGTGAACTCCATAACTACTTGGCCCCTCTCTTGCCGCAGTGTGGTCCATCTCATGTATTGGTCCTCATAGTTCCCAACAAGGTAATATTGTTCCTTTACTGCATCCACAAAAAAATCCCAAGTGGGATCGGCCCCATATATTCCAGACTCCTCTGTGGAACTTTTCTCCTAGTAAGTTTCCCACCAATGTTTGACATGAGGGAGATCTTTAAGGAGTGTGAAGGTGATATTTTCTTTGTCGGAAAAATTGTGAACAGAGAAATAACCGTCTAGTGGAGTTATCCATTTTTCTAGGGCTTCTGCATCTATCTGTCCTTCAAATACAAGAATATCAAAGTTAACTTGTACCTTGAAAGTCGAGGTGCCTCCAAAGTTGCCTCTTGATGAATATGTGCTTGATGCTATCGGTAGGCGTTGAAGGATGTGGGAAAAATTCTCCATCATTTCGTCCCTCTGTCATTTGAGAGCTTGCTCAAGCAACAGATTGATAGGATCGTCTGCTCCGTCGTTTTTCTTTTCTTCTGCCATTGAAGGTTTCTTGGGTGTGAGAGTGATTGTCTTCAAGAGAGACAAGATCGATACCCAAACTACTATACTCAGACCTCGTCTGGGACATGCACTGAAAAAACGATCAAGAGCAGCCTGGTCTGATACCATTGTTCCAGATTATTTTCGGCATGAAATGAAAGCGGAGATATAATAAATAAATGCACAGATATTCAATAATATAACATGAATGTATCAGATATGCAACCATAAACACATATATACAGTAATACACTATTTCTATTAATGAAAGAAATGTAAAGAGACTGTAAAAATATAGAGTGAAAGACTCGCTAGAATGGTGGCAGCTTATCTCTGAGAATAGATGTGACAGCTACTCGCATTCGCAAGAAGATGAGTACAATGAGGCTCTGAAGGCCTTTTTACAATAAACAAGAATTAAAAAAACCCTAGACATCCAAAAACCTAACCCTAGGAGATGAAGCACCAAAAGTCATGTGGGCCCCATTTGGGTAAGTTAGTACATCAACTTCCCAGGGTCGTAACTTTTGCATACAATATCTGTTTTAGGCGTATGATAGCTCGTTGGAAAGGTATCGTCAAGGAGATTCATTTTGGGAGATCAATAATGACATCATATATCATTGAGAACCTTTATATAAAAAATAATTCATTTAGGCCCTCAATATGGCCCCGAAAGTTAAAACCTGCTAAAAATAATAAATTGCCAAATTTGCCAGAAAACTGTTTTGAGCCAGTCGGAAATGGTGGGTGGCCACTGATATCCACCTGGATTATTCAACCATTGTACTCGGGGTTTTTGATGCCAAATTATTTCCTCTTGAGCATATTGACCTTCCAACTGCTATTTAATCCTTGCTTCCTCTTCATGTAGTTGTTTCGTAAGCCCTTGATACATAATTTCTTCCCGAATGATTTTCATTTTCTGTTCAAAAACCTTCTGGGATTGGAAGATGTTCCCAAAGGTGGTTCTATTCTAAACATTCAAGCACATATTGAATTTTTTCATCTTTTTTTGAAAATTATACATTAGTGAACCATGCAAAATGGCTGCCTTCGAGCACCATTGATGGAGATGCTCTTAAAATTTAGAGTGAGTAAGACAAAAAATTTCAAAGTGAAAAGGATTTTTCATGGGTGAACTTGCAATGTCCATCCAAAGGTGAACAAGCCTATGATCAGAACCTAATATTGTTAGGACACTAGCTTCCATGGATAATCCATACATTATCAATGTATCTAAAATCAGGAAGCGATCCAACCTGCAAGCTATGTGTTGGAACGTTGACCTCCTATTGGACCACATGATTTCCCCATTGTTGTTTTCTATGTATATTATACCCAGATCCTCAATGGATTCTTTGAATTTATTATAATCATGTTCTAACCTGCGGATACCCCCTTTTTGCTCTTTGAGCAAGATGATCATGTTGAAATTCCCTCCAAGAACCCAGTGGTGTCCTCTAGAGATGTTGCTTAATCCTCTCAGGCTTTGTGAGAAGCTCTACTTATCTAATTGGAGTTGGGGGCCATAAACGTTGGTGATCGTCCCCACTTTTTTCGACCCTATTGATCTATAGTCTGTTGAGATTGTCCATATAGTGGTGAAGAAGCCATCTAAAATAACTGTGGTTGGGTTCCACATAATGGCTAGTCTGTCAGCGGTCCCTCTAGAGTCTGTGTAAATGGTATTATCTTGTTTCCAACATTGGGTGAGAATGTGATCCATCTCCAATCCTAAGAATTTGGTTTATTGAAGGAGTATATCCAGATTCTCTTCTATTATACAAGATTGCAGAAGCCTCTACTTGATTCTCCCATTTAAGCCTATTATATTCTATGAGATGATCTTCATGAGGAGGAAGGTGTGGGGAGGGGTGGGAAACTGTCAGAAATTAATTGGATCTGACTTGAGTTAACCATGAAGTTATCCACCTCCTCGATGAGCTGTTGAGTCGATGAGCTATTGGATCTTTTCATCTTTAGATTTGTTACGAGTGTCTTTAAGGGGGTCTCGATGGATACCAAGACCTTTTCTAGCCCTGGATGTTTCTCCTCCTGTGGAGTTCAAGTATACCTTGTGTACTTTTCTGAGCTGGTCCAGAGTTATGGTGTACAACTCCTTTCGTTGATACGCCTTTTCCAGGTTAACTAGGTCTACCCCTGCTAGTTCTCACTCGTCCAGTTCTATTTCCATGTCCCATCCCTCCTTAATGGGTGGATTGTCTGCACCATGTGTGATTGTTTCTTTGAATTTGTTTTTTTTCAATATTGTTCCTTCTAAAGTACTTGTTTCATATTTTTCCAATTGATTTCCTTGTGGGACATGGGCTTCCTAAATATCATCCGACAATTGATTAAGAATTTCAAAGGATTTGTTGTTTCTTGGGGTTTTTGCTTGAGTGGACACTTGTTTCCTTATACCTTGCATGTGTCTTGTTGGTGTTTTCATGAATCCATCCTTCATCTTCTCGTTCTTTCCTCGATCATGCTTGGATGAATTGTTAAGAGGAAATTCCCTGAACATGTATCCATGCTCATGACATTTGTGACATCTGAATGGGATGTGTTCATAAGCAATTATCTAGCTCCATTCTTCATCCTGATATTCCATTTCTATTGAGCCTAGTAGCGGTTTGGAAATGTTGAGATATACACATATTCTAGAATAAGAGGTATACCTTCTTTGTTTGGTTGCCTTAGAGGCTTTGATGTATATTCTTAGGGTATTTCTGATCCCTACTAATATTTCTTCCATCCAAAATTATTGAGGGAGCGAAAATAGACGGATCCATACTGGTGTGTGGGAGAAATCCTTCTTTACGGGATTGAACCGCTTTGCCCAATATCTTAAGAATAAGGTGGTTGAGTTGAAGAAATATGGCCCTCTATCAAAAACTCTCTCTTTGTCTTCAAGATTGAAAACTGTTTCTATGAAGAATCCCTTTGATCCCAATTGAAGCTCGTAGTGGCCTTTTGGTTTCCACCAATGGTGAATCCATTTCATCTGGTACTTCTTAGATGGCGATAGTCCAAGAAATTTATCAATCAAGGCATGATCCCTCATATACTGTGTATTCTCTCTAACCCAGACAGTGCTAACTATGTATCGTGGGGTCATTGATGCTTGTGGAATACATTTCCCTGGCTCCTAGATCCGTGCTGCTTTCAAATGGGAGGACTCGGGGTCGATATCCATGTTTTTTCCTTTTATTTCAACCATCAAAAGAGGTCATGGGTCTGAGGTGAGGTGGGAGCTAAAATGGCGGCCAATTTATTCCTCCCCTTGTCTTTGTCATAGTCGCATCACAGTAGTAGGGGGTTTGCACCCCCCCTTTAGGTGTCGCCATGGATTATTTCATATTTTTTGTTGTGAATTAATTCATCAGAAGTAAAGAAAGAATGCTATTGGGTATCGATATTACAAGCATCAGAGTGAAACCCTAAGAGAAACCCTATTTTGAAGAGCCACAAAAGTTCTCCTTTGTTTGAAAAAAGTGTATCCTCTTTTTTTTTAATCGACCATTGATTCTAAACATAATATAAAATTTGATACAAAATAAACAATGTAGCTAAAAATTTGTAGATATAGCAAAAATTACCATTCAGTTACAAACAAATAACATGGTATGAAAATGATGGAGGAAAACTATCTGAACAATCCTAAACCAAAATAATAGACCCAACAAAGAAACGATTACTTTTAAAAACTGACACATTTATTCTGTCATTGATTTTGAAAATCAATAAAACATTCATGAAACAATGAAATGCAGAAATAAAATAGTTACTTTCACAACACCACATATTTATTTAGCCATTAAGTATGTATATCGAGATAACATTCAAGAATAAGAAAAATGTAGAAATAAAACCAACGAGAATGAAACCCAATTACTATACCCAAACCAAAACACAGAAAATAGAAGAAACTACTATCCAAAAAAAACTAGAAAAATGTGAAAACTAAATCAAACTAAATCCAAATCAAAGTCTTAACATTCCCAAAATAGCATAAAGAAAGATTCAAAAACATTTGCACATGCAATGCAGCTACTGTAAATCCACTAAAATAAAACTCCAAGATGATAAATTATCCAAACCCACCTCAAATAATTTTTCATTTCACTAAACAATCCAAACCCAACTCAAATAATGCTCCAACAAGTTGAAATATCCAAACCTAAATTAGATAAAGCTCCAACAAACTGATATATCCAAACCCAAATAAAAAATAATTCGAAAAACACAATGTATAATAGAGAACACCAATTTTCAACAAAAATCCCATAGATAACTTGAAATAGAGTGCTCATACAACCTAGTTTTGAGATGATTTTAGAATTCAGCTCAAACAAGTTCAAAGGCCTAAAAATGATTAAAAAAGGTAACTTGGAGCTCTTACCAAATTGTATAAAGAGAACATTGCATCAACAAACACTGTAACGACTAGAAAATGGGAAGCTAAAGGGAAGTGTTCGTTAACATGGTACAATGAAGTCTTACAAGTTGAAATGGCAGACAAATATTTTGAGAAGGAAATTCAATCTATAGAGGATGAACCCAAACAACATTTGGAAAAACTAATTATATATATAACCCCTGCAAACCCCCAAAGAAAATAATTTTAAATTCGCTCACCTTTACTTGTTGGGAGCTTCTTCCTTTTCCATGGGATTTTTAAACCCAATATTGTGATGATCCCAAACCCTTGATGGTAGTGACAACTACTGTGGTATCCAGAAGTATTGTATACATGAATAACATGAGATTTATTGGGAAGTTATGCATTAAAACAATAACTGAGAGAGATACCCACTAGCCTGCAGAAAACCAAAATGAATAAATATTATAGCATTCAAAATTGATTGATTAGTTCAAAAACAACATCAAGGAAATACCACAGAAAGAGGCCACTCTCTTATCTCTAAGAAGAAAAACCAAGGAAAGAGGACACTTTTCTATTGCCAAGAAGAATTACCATAAGGGAAAGTGAAGCCTAGTTCACATAAATTTATTGTAGATAGTGATTTTAATACGCTTTATGCCATATAGAGGGGCAAACAAGTGGAGGCAAAATGACCCACTACCTATCTATTCATTGCAGTCAATAATTAGTCAGTACAAAGTTTTAAAGGTTTCTTTAATTTTGAGATATCATTTCATATCCACGAACAAATGACTAAATGGAACTCTTCTTCACACTTTAAAAAGTAAAGTATTTCTCATGCACCAATGTCAAATTTCTATTATAATATATGGTGAACAATATCCACCCTACTATGAAACATTGAATGCTATGGGGGGTGGTGTATAGGCCATCGGATTTGAAAACAATTCAAATCCAATGACATATACACCCCCCCCCCCCCCCCCCCCCC
>JASDQU010101912.1:12829-60921 GCA_032191745.1 Picea mariana
ATATATATATATATATATATATATATATATATATATATATATATATATATATATTAAAAAAATTGATCTAAAGTCAATCTAGTTTGACTTGTGATCGATCACTATATATCCTACTTGATAATAATATATGTACTACCTCTAAAATCCTAAAATTAATGGTGTGAATTTCACTAGGAAGAGAGAACATGACCAAGTGAGCAGTGCTCATGCACTTGAGTCGGGTAGAGAATATTGAGAGAAATTGGAAGATTTTATGATGGAGGTCGACAAGATGCGTCGAGGTATGGTTGATGAGCTACTACATGGGAGGACGGAAACATTGCCACTCTCACCGAGAGTTAAGAATATGATATTTTATCATATGGTTTTTTCCAAACAAATTCAAGTGGATGTAGTCTAAACATTCTACATTTTTACCTTTTCTCGACCACTTTTTCTAACAAGTTTTGTCCAAAATCTGGACGAAAATTCAAAAGGATGGATGGAATTGCAAATTTCGGTGGTTGAGATTACATGTTCAGGGTTCCCTGGTGGTTTTTTAGGGTGTTGAATTTACTTATGCACTCAAAAATGCAATTTAAACAATGTAAAATTGTGATTTCACCAATAATTGATTTTTCAGATTCCAAAGATAGTGGCCAACAAAAATGAAAAGCGTTTAGACTATGCGCTTCAAGAGTATTGAGATTTTGAAATTTTTTTAATGGTTGATTGGTTTTTTTATAAATATATTGTTTTATTGATGTAAGGTCTCCCACGTCCTCAAGGAGATGGAACTTGGGGTTGCTCCAACACCCAAGCTAGCCAAGTGGACACCTTCGACATGCGAATGCGCTAAGGGGATTGCCGAAGTATGAAACAATCAAGAGATTGGGGTGTGTCAGCATGAGGGGCACATCAAGGTTGGGTGCGTCGGTTCCAAGGGGTATGATGTTTGACAAGTTCATGGGTTCATTTGGGTGATCGACTTTGCAAAGGGGCGTGATGGTTTGTTTGGGTGATAGGGTCTGTGAGGGGGCGTGATGATTCATTTGGGTGACTGGGTTCATGAAGGGGCATCATGATTCGATTGGACATGGGTTTAAGGAGGGGCACGACACCCAAAAGGACGTGATGGTTCGTGATGGTGACCTTTGGATTCACTATAAGATAACAAGAGCGCACAACCAAGAAAGGAAAATTTGGAAGACAAGGAAGACAAAGAAGAGTTCTACGATTATGAGGTAGATGAAGAGGGAGAGATCCCTCAAGGATCCAAGTTTCTCCAGTTAGGAGGGATGGTGTTGCCTTGACATGGATTTGTTGGATAGAGTTGGATGATATTCTCTTGGGTCGATTTTAGGGAACTCTTGAAACACAGGTCTATTGGAGGCCTATGTGAGGCAAAACCAAAATCTGTGAAGTCTACAGAAATGAAGAGAAAAAAAGTATGTGGTTGTGGGAACGTTTGAGGTGCACCATAGGAGGTTGTAGAGATAGTTGAAACAAAGAATATTGGTGTGACATAGCTGAGGTGAGTTGTGTGACTCTGTCGACATTGTAAACTGAGTTGGTAGTGCTCATATTGTAACTATTCTACAATAAAAAAGACTTAGCCAAGTGTTAGGCACAATTTGTGTCGCTCTCACTATATCTATGTTTCTCTTATATATTTTGTTGTTGTTATCTTGACTTCTCATGTTCATGGATGTATGATTAAATATGACTAAGTGTTAAAGTTGTTAACGAATGTCTAATTATACAAGAGTTGCACTAGAGTAGGAGTGTGAATCGTCGATAACCTAAAATGGAGGATGGGTATGATCTAAGTGAAGAGGTGTATTCTGGATGAATTATACTTTGTGTTTCCAAGAATCCAAGTGAGAAATGTCGCAGTGCTACACACCTTCAAGAGATTCAAAATCGTAAGGAATATTGTGGGGTTGTGACAGATGGTATGAGAGATTGAAGCACACTCTACTACTACAGTGGTGAAAGTGGATAGGGTGCAGTTGCGAAGTTGATTTGGTGGGAACATTCATAGACTTGGTGAGTGATTCATTGTAGCAATTTTTTTCAATGCAGGCTATGTATCAGACTTACGAAAAAGGTTCAGTTGATGGTGTGATGGGAAGGTTGAGCTGGGTGCACACCTTTGTTAGAAAAACAGGATCGTGGAGCAATAAAATAAAATAAAAAATCAGAAATAAAACACAGAAGATACACAATACAATAGAGACACAGATATATGTGGTTCACCCAGTGTGGGCTATGCCCACTAGAGAAATTTCTATATCCTTCCTTTTTATTATCAAACAAATGAAGGGATACAACCTACAACACACCCGTTGTAACTTCCTCTTCTTTCTCTCACAATCTCCTCTCTCATAATACAATTTTTTCAATGATGCATATCCAAAATACATTTCCCTCAGGAAAAGAGGGTTTCCTTATAGGGATAAAAACCCTAACATAACTTCTACTGTCAAATCTGCGACCTTATAATGAATGTTTCAGATTTACTATGAAATTACAATATACATTTACAAGGAAAATTTTCCTTTGGGGGATTTGCTCCTGAACCCCCACCAGGGGCTCGCTTTCCCCCGGACCCCTCAGGGGGGAAAGCCCCCCTTGCAACCCCCCCACGTAGAGGGGTGTACATTATTTCAGGGTGTACATTCATCATGGGGTATAAACATGGCTGAAAACAAATACCTATGAAACATGAAGATAATCAAGCTCCATAAACAACAATCTCCCACTTGGAGACTGATCAGAACAAATCCATTGTTGTTGTACCCACTGGACTATACTCCACCTTGGAACTGGAAAATTTCTCATCTTCACCTTCATGCTTGAAGACCAATTGAAACTGAGCAGGAACTCAGTTTCTCCCTGGTTACTCCCTTTGTTAACATGTCTACAAGATTTTGTCTAGTGTGTATCTTTTCCAACTTCAAATGTCCATCTTCCAAAACAGATCATATGAAATGGTACTTGATTTGTATATTCTTATTCTTTGAATGGAAGGACAAGTTATTTACAATATGAATGACACTCTCGTTGTCATAATACAACCTGTTATTCTCTTGCTTCTTTCCCAATTCCTCCATAAACCTCTGTAACTAAATCATCTCTTTATTAGCCTCTGTATCAACAACATACTCTTCCTCTATTGTTGAAAGTGCAACACCCTTTTGAAATTTCAAAATCCAACTTACTATTGTTCCACCTACAGTAAAAACATACCCTGTGGTGCTCCTCCTACTATCTTTATCACTTGCCATATCCGAATCAACATATCCTTATAGAAAAATGTCTGAACCTCCAAAACATAATGCATGAGTAGTAGTACCTTTCAAATACACGAGAATCCACTTTACTTCCTTCCAATGTTCTTTACATGGATTGTTCATATACCTACTCACAACTCCCACTGCATGTGCAATATCTAGTCTTGTGCAAACCATCGCATAGATCAAGATACCAACTCCTAATGAATAAGGGAACCTGGACATGTATTAAATATGCTCCTATGTCTTGGGACACATTTCTTTGGTTAATTTGAAATCGTTGGCCAAAGGCGTACTAACTAGTTTTGCATTCTGCATTCTAAACCTCTCCAACACCTTCTCTATATACTCACCCTTAGACAATTGCAAATTGCAATTTTTCCTATCTCTTTTTATTCTCATACCAACGATTTTCTTTGCAACACCCAAATCCTTCATCGCAAATGAATTAACTAATTTCTTCTTGAGAACATTATACCCCGCATATTAGACCCTGCAACAAGCATGTCATCTACATACAATAGAAAGATAATATAGCTTCCATTTTCTATCTTTTTAAAATAAACAAAGTGGTTAGAATGACATCTACTATAACCTTGTTCTGTCATAAACCTTTCAAACTTCAAATACCACTACCTTGGAGCTTTCTTTAGGCCATACAATCTCTTCTTCAACCTACATACCAAATTATCCTTACCTTTTACCTTATACCCCTATGGCTGTTGCATATAAATCTCTTCCTCCAAATCCCCATGGAGAAAATTTGTTTTTACATCTAACTGTTCAAGATGCAAATATTTTATTGCCACAAGACTTAAAATAGTCCTAATTGAAGTCATTTTAACAATAGGAGAAAATCAAAATCTATGCCTTTCTTTTGTGCAAACCCCTTTACAACAAGTCTAGTCTTGTACCTCTCTTTGCCTCCATATTATTCCTTCAACTTATAAACCCATTTATTCTACAATGTTATTTTTCCTACATGAAAATGAACCAAATCCCAAGTATGGTTATTTACCAAGGAATCCATTTCCTGTTTCATGCCTTGCTCCCACTTCTTTTTAGTGTCTACCTGCAGTGCCTCTTCATAACATTCTGGTTCACCAGAATCAATCAACAATAAATAATACAATGAAGGAGAGTATCGTTCAGGGGTTCTACTTAACCTAGTAGATATTCTAACAACACTTGCAGGAGTTTGAGGTACCTGTTGTTCCTGTTGTTGTACATTTTGATTTTCTGGTACCTTTGGAATTTCTTTTTCAATGATCTCATCAAGCACTGTGTATTATGTTTTTTATTTTTCCTATTTCTTTCCCTGCAACTGATCTTTGTACATGAACTTCTCATTGAATATGACATCTCTACTCCTAATGATTTTTTGATTATCATAATCCCATAAGAGATAACCAAAATCATTAAAACTGTATCCAATAAAGGTACACTTCTTGGATTTTTCCTCAATCTTTTTTCTATTTTCTTTATCTATATGGACAAATATTTCACAACCGAAAGTCTTCAAAAAATAATAGTTTACCTTTTTACCTATCCATGCCTCCTCTAGAATTACACCATCCAAATATATTGAAGGTCCTCTATTTATTAAGTCAACACCAATATCTACAACATCTGCCCAAAAATGTAAGGGAAAACCAACATGCAATCTCATACTCCTTGCACGCTCCATGATTTTCCTGTTCATATATTCTGACACACCATTTTCTTGTGGTATTCCTGAAACTGTCTTCTCGCTACGAATCCCATGGTGTGAACAGTAATCATCAAACTCCTTGCTGCAATATTCACCTGTCTGATGTGAGACACGTCAACCTTTTTCCTGTCTCATTCTCAACCAAATATTGTCATTTCTTAATAGTATCAAAAACATCATATTTTTCTCAAATGGAATAAACCCAAGTTTTTCTAGTTGCATCATCAATAAAAGTAACATAATAACGAGATCCACCAAGAGATGATACCTGATTTGGTCCCCATACATCTATATGCACAAGTTCTAACCTTTCACTCTTCTTTTCTTTTCCAACTCTGAGAAATCTGACTCTCTTATGTTTTCCATAAACACAATGCTCACAGAAATCCAAATCAATTTGTTTAAGATTTGGCAACAAATTTCTTTTGTGAAGTATCTGCATCCCCTTCTCACTCATGTGTTCAAGCCTACGATTCCACATTGTTGTATCCACTCCTATAGAATCTAAAGAGATAGAAGAGTCGATATTACCAGTACATAAATACAATGTACCTACCTTCTCTCCTTTTGCTATCACCTGTTATCCTTTGGTGACCTTCCACACCTTATCTGTAAATATGGATATACAACCTTCACTTGCCAACTAACTTGTTGAAATTATATTTTTCCTTAGATCTGGAACATGTCTTACCTCTTTCAACAATCATTAGTTTCCATTCCCTTGCTTTATTTTTACCTTTCCCATCCCAACAATTTTTCATGGCCCGTCATCACCCAAATGAACTTGTCCAAAATCACCTTGAACATAGTCTAGAAAATGTTTCATATGGGGTGTGGCATGAAATGAAGCCCCTGAATATACTACCCAAGACTCAAAAACATTATCTACAGAAAGAATCAAAGCATCTTGTAACACATCACCTGTTACATTTGCTTTCTGATTTTTCTCCTAATGTCCATCTCTTTGTTTCTTTAGGGCTATGTAGTATTTATTCACATGTCTTTTCTTACAAAAATTCCATCACTCTATCTTTCCCAGTCTAGATTTGGATATTCCCTTCCTAGAATTCTCGTCGTTCCCTGAGCCCTTTCCTCTATCCTTTTGTCTTCCCCTGTTCTCCATGTTTAACACATTACCTGATGTCTCACCTATTCTTTTTCGTTGCATTTCCTCGCTAAAGATAACACCAACAATATCATCAAATTTTAAAGTGCTCTTACCAGAGATAGAGTTACTTACAACCATGACCAAGTCATTCCAACTTTTTGGCAATGAGCACAAGATTAGAAGAGCCTTGACCTCATCATCAAAGTCCATTTTTATAGAAATTAGCCAATTAGTAACCGTATTAAATTCATTTAAATGATCTGCAACAGACCCACCTTCTGACATCTTCATATGAAATAATCTCTTCATTAGAAATTCCTTATTGGACGCCGAGGGTTTTTCATACAGTTTAGCCAATGCGTCCGTCATCTCATTCGTTGTCTTTTCTTTGGACACCTTATTTTTCCTAGTGCCTTTCTATCAAGAACCTCCCATTCTTCATCCTTCATGGTAGTCAGCTTCTTTGCTATTCCACCCAATGGTAGGAATAGATCCTTCTGATATAAATAATCTTCCATCTGCATCTTCCATAACTGGTAGTTTTGGCCATTAAATTTCTCGATCCTAAACTTTCCATCTTCCACCATTGCTCCCACTCGAACCAGGAACCCTCATTTCCTGCGAGTTACCTTTCACTCTGATACCAATTTTTAGAAACACAAAATCACATCGCAATAAAATAAAAACAAATGCAGAAATAAAACACAAAAAATACACAATACAATAGAGACACATATATACATGGTTCACCCAGTGTGGGATACGTCCACCAAAGAAGTTTCTAGGTCCTTCCTTTTTATTTTCCATCAAATGAAGGGATAAAACCTACAACACACCTGTTGTAACTTCCTCTTATTTCTCTTATGGTCTCCTCTCTCAGAATACAATATTCATAATGATTCATAGCCGCAATACATTTCCCTTAGGAAAAAACGGTTGCCTTCTAGGGGAAAAAACCTGTACATAACTTCTATCGTCATAACTACGACCTTATAATGAATGGTCTAGATTTACTATGAAATTACAATATACATTTACAGGGAAATTTTTCCTTCGGGGGCCCTCTTGCCCCCAAACCCCCCATCCAAGAGGATGAGCCTCCTAGCCCTCGAAGGGGGGGGGGAATCCCCCTCTGCAAACACCCATGTAGAGGGGTGTACAGTATTTCGGGGTGTACAGTCTTCATGGGGTATAAACATGGCTGAAAAAAAAGACCTATGAAACAATAAGATAATCAGGCTCCACAACCAACAACCTTGTGGAGATCGAGAGCAGAGTTTGTGGTGAAACAAAGCACTTGGGCATGGTGGGTAATCGTAGATCCTGTCACATAACTTCTCGCAGAGGAAAACTTGGTTGGTTTGATTCACAATGGAATTCAGTACCAAACCTATTGTGCACACCTTGGAGAGACCAAGTGTAGAGTTCGTTGGTGAACATAGCACTTTGGAAAGGAAGTTGAACACATGATTATATCACAACTTGTTGCATAACTAACTGCAAAAATGATCATAGAAGAGAAACATGGAGGGTGATCGCATAAGTGATCACGAAGGTGAGAAGTTTTTGGTTGCATGTAATGTCCCTTTCCAAATAGGAGCTCTAGAGAGGAGGCTTAATGGTCTAAACTGCCCCGTTAAACTATAGCCAGGGCCAAAGAGTGGTAAACAAAGTTACTAGAGGTCACTCCAGTCACAGGTGTTATATTCGGAAAGTGACATTGAGCTAAAAAGGGTTAAAATCACTTTTAAGTAATTATGAGCTAAAAATAGAAGTCAACAATGAATTAGGGTTTCAATAGTGATTTAGGGTTTTGGAAGTCAACAATGAATTAGGGTTTTAGCATGATTTAGGGTTTTGGAAAGATATAAAGGAAGGGTCAATGACCTAATTCATCATTATGCAGATTATGACTTGTCATTGAGGAGAATAGGCACATCTAAGGAGAGATAGTTCAATGTATTCCAAGAGGAAGACACCAGTTGGTTGATTTTGGTGTTGAAAGACTAACCCTAGTCACCAGGAAGATCATCCAGGTCTTCCATCATTCTTCATTGATTCTGCAATGTTCCCATATTCCGGGTATTATCTTTTAGTTGCTTATTTTATTCCGGCTAAGATCCTTTTGTCTTTTGATCTAGCCGAGTGTTGTTATTTTATTTAGCTACAGTTGCTTATTTGTATTCTGACTAAGATCCTTTGTCTGTTGATCTAGTCGAGTATTGCCAGTTTATTCAGCTGCATTCAGCCATTTTATAATCCATAGAGATATCATAATACAAACTTTTCATTCCTTTGTCACATTTATTATTTGTATGATCATTTATATGCTGTAAACCTTTGATCCTACACACAGAGTAGCAACGTTTCCTAGACTAGCCAAGTTAGGAACATTATAGTGGTATCAGAGATTTAGTCTTTCCAGCTTGTGACTAAAGAAAAAGAGTGCAGCAGAAGACCCAGAGGGTCGTGAACACATAGGTGACGAATATGTCACTTACAACAGGCATCAGGAAAGAAGGCATAGGCCTTATTTTCCCCCTTTTCCTTCTAGCTCAGAGGAAGACACACACAAAGAAGCAAAGAGAAGGGAAGAGTGTGAGGCTGAGTGCGAGGCAGAGAGGATGCTAGGAGACAGATATGAGTGACCAGAGGGCAGTGGTAAGGCCCCCGTAGATCTAGAGGTAGCTTTCCTACAGGTTATCAATGATATGTTAGCTAGTCAATGGACCATGTCTCAGTTCTTGACACAGGTAGTTGATAGATTGGCTAGAGTGGGCACCCCAGATACAAAAGTCCTACATGCAGCACAGGGGAACTCGAGAGTAGGCAATAGACCCCAGTCACCCTCTCACACATACACCTCTGCAAGTAGGATTCCCAGACCCTTATTTCCCAGTTTCCAGAGGGCACCCCCGGTAGTAGCATCGCCACCGATAGCACAGAGGCCACCAACTCATGCCGACAACATTATAGAGTATAGGAGGGAGTACGCAGAATTGGGTCGTGACTTCCATCAGGACATGACCTTAGTCGAGTACTGTGGACTCAGACTCAGGAAATTCCTCAGAGAGTCGCAGAGAGGAGGACCACAACAACAACAGGGGCATAACCTGGATTTCATCTGAAGCATTGGGAAACTCACCATCCCTTCTTTCGACGGATCATCCAAATACATCGCCAGAGCTTGGGTACAGAAGCTAGGCATGTATTACAAGCTCAACCAGATGACCGAAATAGAGGCCATCAATTTCGTGACCTTACAATTGGAGGGCGAGGCACACGAGTGGTGATATCATGGACTAGTGACATTAGGTCACAGTCACATCACCTCCTATAGGGAGTTTATAGATAGGCTCATGGACAGGTTTGATAGCAAGTATCCCAAGATACACTTCAAGGATCTAGCCTAGTTGAGACAAACTGACACAACATAGGCGTTCATGAAAGAGTTTCAGTGGGTTTCCATGGAAGTGACAGATATGTCAAAGCCCTGGCGGATCATCCTATTCACAGAAGGACTCACAAAGCCTTTGAGAGGATGGGTGAAGGCATACAAGCCTCCCACTTTGTAAGATGTCATCCTTCGCACTCGAGATCTGGCAGACTTAGTGCCAAAGACTATAACTTTCTCCAAACCATTTTTTCCCCAGAGGGATAAAGACATGAAGTCATTCTAGAGAGAATGGAAGGGAAAGGAGAAGTTGGATGATGAGACTAAGAGAGAGATTATGAGGAAGAAGCTTTGCTTCAGCTGCAAAGATCCTTGGGTCCCAGGCCACAGGTGCATGGGTAAGGGAGAGATTAATTATATTGAGGTAGCAGCAGATAGTGTGGACAATGAGGAGGAGGAGGAGGACAGTGGATCCACTAGTTCAGAGGAGGAGTCAGCATCAGCAGAGGAGAATCCTCCCCATAGACCATCAACACCTGCAGGAGCCATTCTCTAGTAGTCCCACAACTGCCAGAATAGGCTAACAGGAGGAAACTAGCAAAGGGAGGTGTCATAGTGACTCTTTCTGGTGTTCCCAGGTATTATACCCTCCGTATCAGAGGGATTATTCAATGGTAATGAGAAATCACCCTGATAGATGGTGGGGCCAACCACAACTTCATCGAAGCTTCACTAGTATCGAGACAGGCACTTCAGACAGAGGATTTTGAGGGGTTTGATGTTGTGGTAGCAGATGGCCACATAGTGGAGTGTCTAGATAGTGTTTCAAACTTAGAGATGAAGTTAGGAAACTACATAGTGAGAGACACATTTTATGTGGTTGACCTATCGGAAACAGATGTGGTGTTAGGAGTTCAATGGATGATTACCTTGGGAAAAATCACTACCAACTACCAAACCTTGGAAATGGGATTCAGAGATCAGGATGGGAAGACGGTTGTTCTAAGAGGTATGTCGACAGGACACACCTGGACAGTTTCAGCCAAGAGGATGGAGAGGATATTTAGACATGGGGAGCTAGCATATGTCGCAGAATTCTTGATCACTACTCAGAGGGATTCAAAAGGTCGACAACAATACCATACAGAGATCAAGAATTTATTGGGACGACATCAGTAAGTCTTTGAGGAAATTCCACTAGGGAGACTACCTGACAGGGGGTTTGAGCACACCATTGAGTTGGAGGAGGGGGCCAAACCTATGATCACCTCCCCCCTGTCATCATCCTAGGAGGTTCAAGGATGAGATAGAGAAGGCAATCAAAGAATTGATGGCGATGGGACACATCAGACCGAGCAGCAACCCATTTGCTACTTCAGTTGTCTTAGTTCTAAATAAGGATGGAACCATGAGGATGTGCATTGATTACTGAGACTTGAACAAGAAAATCATCAAGAACTAGTACCCTATCCCACGCATTGACGAGTTCATGGATGAACTGCAAGGAGCAGTTTTCTTCTCAAAAATCGATCTATGCTCTGGATATCATCAGATCAGCATCCGAGAGCAGGACATAGAGAATATGACATTTCGATGTCATTTTGGACACTTCGAGTTCCTGGTTATGCCATTTGGGCTAACCAATGCACCCGCTACATTCCAGTCTTGCATGAACCATATATTCAGGGATCAGTTAAGGAAATCAGTCTTGGTTTTCTTTGACGACATCTTTATCTATAGCCAGTCATGGCAAGAGCATATGAGGCACCTAGATGAGGTATTGAGCATCATGGAGGCATAGTCATTATATGCCAAAGAGTCCAAGAGTGAGTTTGGTATGACAGAGTTACTTTACTTAGGCCACATCATTAGTGCAAAGGGGGTACAGGTGCACCAAGAGAATATCAGGGCCATTCTGGATTGACCAACGCCCAAGAATGTGACATAATTGAGGAGCTTCTTCGGGTTGTGTAGCTATTACAGGTGGTTCATCCAGGGTTTTTCTCAGCTTGGAGAATTGCTGATAGCTCTTACCAAGCATGGGGCCTTCATATGGACCAAGAAATCACAGGAAGCCTTTGATCACATGAAGGAATTCATGGGCACTTGTCCAGTGTTGGCACTACCAAACTTCACCTTGCCATTTGTACTAGAGTGTGAACATCCGGCGAAGGGATCGGTGCAGTTTTGATGCAGGGAGGACACCCCATTGTATTCGAGAGCCGGAAGCTTAGTCAACCTGAGAGGTTGTACTCCATTTATGAAAAGGAAATGTTGGCAATCATGCATGCCTTGACCAAGTTCAGACAATATTTGGTGGGCAGCAAATTCGTGGTCAAGACCGATCACAACAGTTTGAAGTATTTCCGTGAGCAGAAGGACCTCAGTGAGCGGAAACAAAAATGGGTGACAAAGGTACATGCATTCAACTTTGACATAGAGTATGTCAAGGGGAAAAATAATACTGTGGCCGATGCACTATCGAGGAGACTTGCGGCATGTTCTTTGATGGAGATTTCAGCAGATTGGAAATCCCACTTGTTAGTGGAATATTCCAAGAACAAGTTCACTTGTGAGGTGATGGATGGGTAGATACAGGATGACTCGTATAGGATCATTGAAAATGTCATATTTTACAAGGATAGAGTCTACTTGGTGCCAGATTCAGGGCTTAAGAAGAAGATCCTCACCACAGTTCATGATTTACCTCTAGCAGGCCATCATGGGTTTTTCAAAACCTACAGGCAGATCAGAGAGAGGTTCTCATGGAAGGGCCTCAAACAAGATGTTATGAGACACGTCAGTGAGTGTGTGACTTGCCAACAGAAAAAGTTAGAGCATGCTCTTCTAGCAGGGCTACTTCAGCCACTCCCCATTCCAGAGCAGAAATGGGAGAGTATATCTATGAACTTCATCACAGGTCTACCCAAGGTCCAGGGTAAGGACTATATCTATGTAGTGGTCGACAGATTGACCAAGTTTTCTCACTTCTATGCCATAACAATAGAGTACATCTCAGTTCAAGTAGCCAATATTTTCTTCAGGGAGGTCTTTAGACTTCATGGGTTTCCAAAGAACATCGTTAGTGACAAGGACAGTCGGTTCATAGGGACATTTTGGAGAGAGTTGTTTCGGTTGGAGGGGATAGAGTTGACACCTAGCACCATCTATCACTCTCAAACAAATGGGCAGACCGAGATTGTCAACAAGTGGGTTGAAGGGTATTTGAAGAACTATGTAGGAGGACATCAGAGAATGTGGGTAAAGTGGTTACATTTAGGAGAACATTGCTACAACACCACCTTCCACATGTCCATTGGTATGACACCCTTCCGAGCATTGTACAGATATGATGCTCCCACTTTGGTAGACTTGGTCTTCAAGGAGAGTAGAGCTCCCAAGGACAAGGATTGGATCATAGAGAGTCAGAAGATTCTCAATTTGTTGAAAGAGAACCTACAGACGATGCAAAACCGATAGAAGATAAGTGCGAACAAGCACAGGATAGAGTGAAAATTTGAGGTTGGAGATTTGGTTTTCTTGAGACTCCAACCCTACAGATAGTCATCTATGAAGAAGAGTGGGGCCAAGAAGCTCAAGCCCAGATTTTATGGTCCTTACAGGATCATGTGCTGAGTAGGCGAGGTTGCTTACGAGCTAGAGCTTCCAGAGGGGAGCAAGATTCATAGCGTGTACCATGTGTCTTGCCTCAAAAAGGCAGTGGGACAATTCATTATCACATCAAAGGAGCTTCCCCCGTTAGATGAGGAGGGACAGTTGGAGTTAGTTCCAGAGGAGATTTTGGAGTTATGGGAGCAAAAACGGAGGAGAAGGGTCATTAGAGAGTGTTTGATCAGATGGACAGGGCTTCCAGTAGAGGACGCTACTTGGGAGAGTGAGCAGGTGTTGCAACACTCTGGACTAGTATTGCTTGAGGACAAGCAATTTCGGGAAGGGAGGACTGTAATGTCCCTTTCCAAATAGGAGCTTCAAAGAGGAGGCTTAATGGTCTAAACCACCCCGTTAGACTATAGCCAGGGCCAAATAGGGGTAAACAGGGTTACTAGAGGTCACTCCAGTCACAAGTGTTATATTCGGAAAGTGACATTGAACTAAAAAGGGTTAAAAGTGCTTTTAAGTCATTATGAGCTAAAAATAGAAGTCAACAGTGAATTAGGGTTTCAACAGTGATTTAGGGTTTTGGAAGTCAACAGTGAATTAAGGTTAGGGTTTTGGAAAGCTATAAAGGAAGGGTCATCGACCTNGGTCACTCCAGTCACAAGTGTTATATTCGGAAAGTGACATTGAACTAAAAAGGGTTAAAAGTGCTTTTAAGTCATTATGAGCTAAAAATAGAAGTCAACAGTGAATTAGGGTTTCAACAGTGATTTAGGGTTTTGGAAGTCAACAGTGAATTAAGGTTACGGTTTTGGAAAGCTATAAAGGAAGGGTCATCGACCTAATTCATCATTATGAAGATTGTGACTTGTCATTGAGGAGAAGAGGCACATCTCAAGAGATATAGTTTAGTGTATTCCAGGAGGAAGACACCAGTTGGCTGATTTTGGTGTTGAAAGACACACCCTAGTCACTGAGAAGATCATCCAGGTCTTCCATCATTCTTCATTGATTCTGCAATGCTCCCATATTCTAGGTATTATATTTTAGTTGCTTATTTTTATTCCGGCTAAGATCTGTTTGTCTTTTGATCTACCCGAGTGTTGTTATTTTATTCAGCCGCAGTTTCTTTTTTGTATTCCCACCAAGATACTTTGTCTATTGATCTAGTCGATTATTGTCAGTTTATTCAGCCGCATTTCACCATTTTTTAATCCATAGAGATATCATAATACAAACTTTGCAGTCCTTTATCATGTTTATTATTTGTATGATCATTTATATGTTGTAAACTTTTGATCCTACACACACATTAGCATCATTTCCTAGACTAGCCAAGTCAAGAACATTACATTGCAATAGGGTGAAGTACTTAGGTGTGTTGGATGAACTAGCTTACCTAGAGCATCTCGGCAACAGGTAATTTGTTTGGCATGATTCCATCATGATGTCTTCATGTCGTGCATCATTGAGAACAATAGTTGAGTTGAGATAGGTTGTTGGTGGGTTGATAGTAGCATTTGGATAAGGTCACTCTTCGCAGAGTTACAACAGTTAGTTAGAAGCAATATGACTTGACAGTCGAGCAATGGATGCAGGATTCCTTGAAGTGGAAGCAATCAAGGTGCAAAGATGGAAAGGCATTGGAGACGAGTTCAGTTGGTTGCATGCAAAGTTTGGGACTTTGACAGATTTATGAAGTGGACAGTGAAGTTTGTATGTGATGATTTGAGAGGATGGGTGAGGCGCCTTGGTTCTTGGTTCCTTAACAATATTTTTTGGGTCATGCAATGATTTGATAGTCGTGACAACAATTCTGTAGTTTGAATGCTTGCAGCAAGTCCAAGACAATTCATTGTAGGAAACAGATGGAGTCGACAAAGAAGTCAATAAAGAATTGTTGGCAAACAACCTGAATGGGAAAAATGTAGACCAAGTGATTTGGGTGGTGTTCACTCACCTTTGGTATGGGAAATTGGATGAGGTAGAGTGCACCTTGGTTACTTGCAGATGATTGTGCGATGGATTAGAGATCTAAGAGTGTCGTTGGTTAGCGTTGGCAAAAGTATTGGTCTAAACATGCCTAAGGCATTGAAGTTCTTTGAGGTGACTCATTCTAGTTGGAGTTCTTTGGATAGACCATTTGGAAATTTGAGGAGTGAGGGCGTGTTGGCCACACTCATTGCATATTTTGAGTTTTGTTAAGGTGACTTGATGAAAAGAGGCGAGTTGAGGACTTCCCTTCGTTTGGAGGATTGTGCAGACATAAATATTGTAGCATGAAGATATTACTTGAGCATGCACATTACTCTTGCGTTGTTAATATCATTGAGGGTAAATCCTCACCGTTCAAATGAATGGAGAGGTAGACGTAGTAGCATGGTCAGGTGATGAAGTAGTGGGGAAAAGGAAGTTTGGTCATATAGTTCATGGTTCAAAAATTGGCTAACTATGCCATGAGGTGGACAGTGGAGTCAAGTTTTCGTAGAAGATTTTGTTTTGGGTGACTTTATAGTGTAGTGAAGTGAGGGGCGACCTTGCCTTGATATGAGGGTTGTGTGAATTGACCGAATTTCAAAAGGAAGTGACCATTTTGTGCAAACTCAAGGGGTGTGATGGTTGGACTAGCCATTTAACTAGTTCATGATTTGGGTGAGAACAACAACATGACAAGGGGGTAATGAGTATGAACACAATAGTAGGTTTGAAGTGAAATGCTTAGACATTGTGGATGATCTCCTTGACGAATATCAGACGATGGTAGTAGTAGTGAGGTAAGGATGGAAACTTTCCTTAGTCCTTGGATTTGGATAGAGTGATGAAGATGCGACAAAATATATTAAGTTCAGGCATGAGGAAGTGCATTCTCATGAGTTGGGTCTGATGGTTGGACTATCTACCCAATCAGTCCAAGGCATGGGGGATATCAATGTGCAGATACATGGCAGAGTTAGTTGAAATATTGGCACAATAGAAAGATCACATGAGTTCAACACGGGAAAATTTTTGAAGTGAAGTGGGAAAAAATCAGTTATAGTAGGTAGCAACAACAACAACAGAACCAAATAGTAGCAAGTCAGAAACATTGCAATGAGAGAGTGAAGTAGATTTGGGTGGCTTTCATCCTTGGAGTTGGGTGAAATGACCACATTGAATCGGGAAGAATATTGTGTGAAGTATGTTTTAGTACTCTTTGGTTTGTGGAAACTTAAGGTTTCCACTTTGCAAGAAAGCTTGGGGTTTCAACCTTGTCAGGATTTGGGGTTTCAACCTTGTCAGGATTTGGGGTTTCCAATTGGAATGAAACTTAGGGTTTCCAATAGACTTAGTTAAAGTGGAGGCACGAGTTCAAGCAGAGACTTGTAGATCACATATTTTGTGGATGTTTCCAAGGATGAAAACGACTTGAGATGAGGGAGGGTGTAATTCATTTGGCTATATGGGCATGAGGACCTTCTCCCAAGCCCTAAAGGAGACAAAACTTGTATTGCTCTGACACCCAAGTTGGGAAAGTGGACGCCTTGGGCATACAAACACACCAAGGGTCTTACTGAACTATGAAGTGACCAAGATATTGGGGCACATCGACATGAGGGGAATGCCATTCCCAAGGGGCACGAAGGTTGATGAGTGCATGAGATTGTTTGAGAGATCGGGTCCATGAAGGGGTGCGACGATTCATTTGGGTGGCTGGGTCCACGAAGGGGCATGACACCCCCAAAGGATGCGACGATTTGTGATGGTGGCCTTTGGAGTCACTATAAGAGAACAAGGGTGCACAACCAAGGAATACAGATTTGGAATACAAGGAAGAAAAAGAAGAGATATGTTGATCCAGGTGGATATTGGTGGCCACCCACCTACTCCAACTGGCTCCTCTTGTTCGTTTTTAGTTCTTCACATTCTTTTGTACTTATTTGTAATTGTGGTTTGTACACTTATGGGGTTGTATGATTCCCTCCACATCTTCCAGGTGGATACTGGTCACCTCTCACCTAATCCAACTGGATTATTTTGTATGTTTTCATGTCAACACATCTTGTTGTACTTCTAGGGCCATTTTGGAGCCCTAAACAATGTTTTTTTGGATCACCACAGTCAAACTATAAACATAGTCAGAATTTGATAGTGTAATGTGTATCTCTTTGAAATACCTTTACAATGAGATATCATGCACCTAAAAAGGAGGTCGTATGCAAAATTTACGACCCCGGGAAGTTGAGGTACCAACTTATCCATAGGGGCCACATGACTTTTGGCATTTCACCTCCTAGAGTTAGGTTTTTGGATGTCTAGGGTTTTGGTATTCATGAGTAATATAAAAAATGCCTCTAGAGCCTCATTGTAATCATTCTTCTCAGATGGATGTGTGTAGCAACCACATCTCTTCTCAGAGACAACTACCACCATTCGAGCAAGTGTTTCAGTTATGCAGTTTTATAGTTTCAGCCTATTTCATTTATTTAATAGAAGATATTTTTCAATTGATATCTTTGTTATTATTCATATCTTTGTGTTTATTGTATTCAATATGTTAATCAATTTTTTCCACTCCTAAATCCGAATCAGTTGTATCAGAGAGGTTTACTCTTCATTTATTTTTCTTCATGCATGTCCTCGAAAAGATATAGGTACAAGAAGTTGGGACTTGAACCAATCGAGTCATTTCAAGATCAGTCACGTCGAGCCCAAAAACAACCCATGGGAGATGAAAAGAAATATGATGGAGTAGAAGATCCTTTTAAAAAAATTCTCGAGGAAGCCCTTGCGCAACAAAGGAACAAAATGATGGAAAAATTTGTGCAGATCCTTCGGTGGCTACAGGCAGGACAAGCATATTCATCAAGCAGCCATGCAACCCCCTTCAAGGTACAGGTAAATTTTTATATTCCATTATTTGAAGGACTGATAGATGCAGATGCTATAGATAAATGGTTGAATCTACTTGAAGGGTATTTTTCGGTCCACAATTTTTTTGATAGGGAAAAGATTACTTTTGCACTCCTCAAGTTCATCCCCCATGTTAAGGACTGGTGGGACACTTACTCTGAGCAAAGGTCCATAGAGGAATCTGCAATATTTGTGGTTTCCCCTACATGGGATTCCTTCCGAGATGCCATTAAAGAACAATACTACCTTGTTGGAAGCTACGAGGACCAGTACACCAGATGGACCACCCTGCGTCAAGAAAAAGACTAGACAATACCTTATTTAACCAATATTTTCTATACCCTACGCACCAAATTGGGTATCAAAGACTCTAAGTGACATCTGATTCTCAAATACCATGGATGTTTTCATAGATACATTCAAACATAAATGGATTTTCTGGACATCACCTCATTGGGTATGGCTTATAGATACGTTGTCAAGATCGAGCAAAAATTTAAGCAAGAGATGCAAGATTTTGGATCTGCAAACTCCTCACAGCCAAAGCAGGGAAAAGGTGACCCCCACCCACACAACAAGGGACAGAGAAAATATGTCCATCCTCGGGATAACTATTACAAGCCGCAACACAAGAAGGGAAATGAGAAGATGAATAAGAACATGGGAAAATGGTGTGAGTAACATAAAATCCCTTGGAACAACACTGAAGACTGTCACTCTAAGAAGTCACTTGTGGTCGACCTGAAGGATTTCGAGTGAGAGGCCAATTCTAATTCTGAATCAAATACGAAGGAGGGAAGCAGATTATCGATGTTGAACTCAATGCCACTGTCGCTACCACCAAAGTTCATCCAAGCGAACCAGAAGAACTAGAGGAAGGGGAACACCTCTTTCACTCACATATGTGGCTAAATGGGGATCTGCTTCATTTTATTGTCGATAGCGGCAGCCAGAAGAACCAGATTTTAGTAGAGGTTGTCAAGTGTCTGGACCTCCCAATGACACCACACCCACAACCCTACACCATCGGCTAGCTTCGCCAAGGAAGAGATCTCCGTGTCAACCAACAGTGTCATCTTCCCTACGGCATCAAGCCTTTCAAATATGAGGTATTGTGTGATATTTCTCCCCTTGAATTTTGTGTTTTTCTTTTAGGAAAACCATATTTGTGGAAGTGTCATGTTGTGTAAGAGTCTAGACCCCACAGTGTTATTATTACTTTGGGTAGACAATTGTACATGATACCAGAGGTAGTGTTGCCTACTATTATTTCTTTAATCTTTTCTAAGCAATGCAGTAAGGTCATTTCATAGACCAGGAGGTTCATATTGTTTTTGATCCATGCTCACAGTAAGCAGAAGGTCGTTGCCACATTTGTGGCCTCTACACAGAGCCTCTCTTTGTAGAAAAAGCAAGTGGACGTGATCATGGAATCATACAGAGACATCTTCTCCTCACCCACTAGGGTATCGATGCACTACCAAGTCAAGCATCCAATTGATATGACCCCCAATGCACCTCTACCTAATGGACCAGTCTATCGTTGCTCACCGATGGAAAATAATAAAATTAGGTGTCAAATCCAAGAGCTTCTTCAAAAGGGTCACATTAGGCCCAAATCCTCCCCTTGCAGAAGCCCGATTGTACTGGTGTAGAAGAAGGACATGACTTGGTGACTCTGCATTGATTACAGATCCTTAAACAAAATCACAATTAGGAAGTGGTAACCAATTCCCAGGATTGATTACCTTCTTGACGCACTCAAGGGGGCAAAGTTCTTCAACAATATTGACCTGAATTATGGCTACCACTAGGTTTCCATCGAACCAACTGATGTATGGAAGACAACTTTCAAATCTAAAGAAGGTCTCTTCGAATGGCTGGTCATTCCCTTTGGCTTAACAAATGCACTAGCCACTTTCATGAGGTTGATGGATGATGTATTGAGACCCTTCACCAACTCTTTTTTGGTATTTGGATGACATACTCATCTTCAAAAGAACTTGGGAGGAGCACATTTGACATATTCGAAAGGTTTTGAGCACTCTGCGGTAGCACAAGCTATATACAAACTTGGAAAAATGATCTTTTGGCATGAACATGGTCCAATGCAGCTTGGGATACATTGTCAATGTGCATGGGGTACATCTTGATCCAACTAAGATCCAAGTCATTCGTGACTGGCCAACCTCGACAACACTGATCAAGCTTCAGAGCTTCTTGGGACTGACCAAATTCTATCGAAGGTTCATGTTGGGATTCTCCAATATTGCATGGGCCCTCAGCTAGGTGACCAAGGGTGGTGGAAGGGAAATGTTTGTGTGGGGAAGGAACAAAAATGAGCATTCGATGATCTGAAGCATCGCTTGTGCTCAACTCCAATACTCTCCTTTCCTGATTTGCAACAGTCGTTTGAGATTGAGACTGATGCAACTGACTATGCTATAGGCACAATTCTCACTCAACACGGTCATCTGGTGCCATACCATAGTGAGACATTCGCAAATACTGTCTAGAAATACCCCACCTATGACAATGAAATGTATTCCATTGTACAAGCCTGTCGTCAATGGAAACATTACATTATGGGAAAGGAGACGATCATCCACAGTGATCACAAGTGTCTGCAGTTCATATAGACACATGGGAAATTGCAGAATGACTGCCATTAGAAGTGGCCACCTACCTACAACAGTTCCATCTAAACATCAAGTATAAGAAAAGGATCTCAAATCATGTCACTGACTGCCTCAATTGACCTCCTGTGGCTGCACTCACCACTATGCTCCATTCCTGTGGACATGAGGCATCTGAGTAGCCCCAACTTTATCAACAAGATCCAAACTTCGCCACCACCTATCAACTCTTGGGTACATGCACGACTGTCACCAATTTTCACATTTAGGATGGACTATTATGCCATCTAGGCCATCTCTGTGTTCCTATAAGAAAGCGTGCAAAGCGGATTTGGGAATCCCACTACAGTCGAATGGAAGGACATTTTGGCGTGGAGAAAACTRTGGTCATTCTTCATAAACATTTTTGTTGGCCAAAAATTCAACAGGATGTCAAAAAGTATATCAGATCTTGCACTTCCTATTCCATTTCCAATCCATCCATCAAGAAKCAAGGCTTATACACCCCTCTTCCTACTCCCAAGAAGCCTTGGGAATCCATCTCAATGGATTACATATCTGGCCTTCCATCCACCAAGCAAGGCAATGACTGTGTATTTTTGGTCATTGATTGGTTTTCGAAGATGGCCATCCTCATAGCCTGGAAGAAGAATATCACAACAACAGATACTGCCAAGCTCTTCTTTGAAGGATGATGGATCCATTTTGGGATATCACATACCATCATCTCCGACCAGGACAACAATTTCCTCAACACATTTTTGTCGAGTCTTTGGTCACTGTTGAACACCAAGCTCACTAAATCCACTGCTTTCCACCCCCAAATAGATGACCAAACAGAGGTCGTCAATCAGATGATTGTGCACATCCTGCTCATGTACAACTCTAAGCATCCATGTACATGGGATGAGAGTCTCCCCTATGTTCAACATAGTTACAACAAGGCTCTCCATAGCTCCATCGACCATAGCCCATTTTAGGTGGGACTGGGATTCCAACCCTTGTGTCTCATTGATTTTGCACTACCTCTTTCCACCACACAAACAGACTCTTCCCATGTTCATTATGAGACCGAAAAAGCCACTAGATTCATTGAGCGGATTCAAGACATTCACCAACAGGTCCAAGAGATTTTACATAAATCCAATGATGAGTACAAGCAACACCATGATAAACACAGGGTACCACACCAGTTTCAGGTTGGAGACAAAGTATGGTTACATTTGTAGAAGGAGCGTCTCACAGGGCCCCATCGAAATATCCACCCACTTCACTATGGGCCTTACACTATCACCAAGGTTGTGGGTAGAAATGATTTTGAGCTCAACACTCCACCCTTCCTTGGTCTGCACCCAATGTTCAATGTGGACCTCCTTTGGCCATATTTTCCACCATTATTGGATGCCTCCGAGATAAAAAAACAACTGATACTAAAACATATCAACCCTGACTGCATGGAACAAGAATCCACTGATCATATAGTGGACACACAGGTCAAGGGAACTCACCAGCAGAGGATCCAACTTTATCGGGTTGTCAAGGCAGGTCAACTCCTACACCAAGGAAAGTGGCTCACCTGAGGCCAAATCCAACAAAATTTTTCTCAACTAATGGGGGAACTCAATGCAATGGAGACCATTCCTTCCTAAGGGGGGAGCATTGATCTAGGTGGATATTGGTGGCCACCCACCTATTCCAACTGGCTCCTCTTGTCTGTTTTTAGTTTAACACGTTCTTCTGTACTTCTTTTTAATTGTGGGTTCTACACTTCTGGGAATGTTTGAATCCCTACACATATTCCAGGTGGATACTAGTGGCCTCTCACCTAATTCAATTGGATTATTTTTTATATTTTCATGTCAACACATCTTGTTGTACTTCCAGGGCCATTTTCGAGCTCTAAATAGTGTTTTTTTGGCTCGCCACAATCAAACTATAGACAGAGTTAGAGTTTGACAACATAATTTGTAGTTCTTTGAAAGACTTTTCAAGCGAGCTTTCACGCACCTAAAATGGAGGTCGTATGAAAAAGTTACAAACCCAAGAAGTTGACGTACCAACTTACCCATAGGGGCCCACATGAATTTTGGTGTTTCACCTCCTAGGGTTAGGTTTTTGGATGTCTATGGTTTTGGCATTCATGAGTAATATAAAAAATGCCTATGGATCCTCATTGTAATCATTCTTCTCAGACATATGTGCGTAGAAGCCACATCTCTTCTCAGAGATAGCTACCACCATTCGAGAAAGTGTTTTAGTTCTGTAGTTTTACAGTTTCATCCTATTTAATTTATTCAATAGAAGATATTTTTCACTAGATATCTGTGTTATTCTTCATATCTCTGTGTTTATTGTATTCAGTCTATTAATCAATTCGTTCCTCTCCTAAATCCATATCATCTGAAGATCTGAGGAAGACGAAGAGGGCAAGCTCCCTCAAGGAGCCAAGCTGCTCGACTTGAGAGGGTTGGTGTTTCCTTGAGGTCGATTTGTTAGACAAATTTGGGCAAGATTCTCCTGGGATGATTTTGGGGAATTTTGGAAACAAAGGTTTGTTGGAGGCATGTGTGAGTTAGTAACAAAATTTGTGAAGTATGTGGAAATGAAGAGACAACAAGTCTGGGACTAAGCGCACGTCCGAGGTGCACCACAAGAGGCTGTGGAGATGGTTGCAACAGAGTGTCTTGGTGTGAAAAATATATTCATGAGTGTCCTTGTGAGATGAGGTGAGTCATGTGACTCTGTCGAAGTTATAAACTGAGCTGACAGTGTTCATGTTCTAACTATTCTACAATAATAAATACTTAGCCAGGTGTTAGGCATAGTTTGTGTCGCCCACACTATATCTATCCTTCTCTTATCTGTTTTGTTGTTGTTCTCTTGGCTTCTCATGTTCATGGATGTATGATTAAATATGACTAAGTGTTAAAGTTGTTAACGAATGTCTAAGTACACAAGAGTTTCACTAGAGTAGGATTTTGATTCGTTGATAGCCTAGAATGGAGTATGGGTATTCTATAGGTGAAGAGGTGTAGTCTAGATGAATTATTCTTGGTGTTGCCAAGAATCCAAGTGAGAAACGTCATAGTTTCGCACACCTTCAAAAGATTCACGATCATAAGGCACACTGTGGGGTTGTGACAGATGGTATCAAATATTGAAGCAAAATCTACTACTTCAATGGTGATAGTGGATAGGGTGTGTTATCACATAAAATTTTCAGAGTCTTGTGAATCTGGGGTTTTTTCTTAAGTCTATAATTTTTCCTGTCTCTCCTCCTTTTGCAGACCCAATCATAAGGTTTCTTCCTTTCGTCTTATAGTTTTCTTCCTTTGCCTTCCAGAGAGGTGTCGTCCCTAATCCTTTATGTTTTCTCTGAGGTCAATCACTTCTCTCTCTTCATCTCTATCACTGATCCTTTATCCTTCTTGTTCCCTCAGTCAGTCATCCAAGTATTCAATTACAGAGGCCACAACCATAAGTACAAGCGCAACACTTAGAGCGGTCTGATATGGACTCAAATCAAGCAAGCGAGCAAGAAAAGATTTCAATGGCGGAGATCCACCAGGCAGATTGGATCGACGACCATCATGTGATAGGGATCATAGAGTTACTCGAAGTATAGTGTCAGATAGAGTTATGAAATCATGAGACCAATCCTAGTTGTTGATCCTGGGAAGACCACGTTGCATAAGAATAGCATTTCACTAACCCATAGAATGGAGAAGTCAGAGGGTAGAGTCATGAGGACTCGCAAAATGCAAAATGATCTGGGTCGTCTATTTTAGAAGGACACATGGCGCAAGACCCACGGAGAAAGTATTTTTGGGAAGGCTGAGGTGAGAAGTGTCGATGGTCCAAGGTCCTAAAATACTGATATGATCTAGGTCGTCTGATGCAAAGAGATGTGTGTCACCCGATCCGAGCAATCATTATTTCGTGACTCAAAGATTTCAGCATGGAATACAGTGTGAACTCGTGAAACGCAAAATCTTGAAACGCTTGGGAATTAGGCCCACGATCATAGCCCAAGGGCATATGGAAAGCACGACCAAAATAAAGGTAGGCACCTGATTGAGTGACAGGTGGCTAAAGTTGTTCGAGGTGATGATCATGATAATCAGATTCAAGGCAAATCCGATCGTTGATCCAGATGGGTTGTTTCACGTTTTCGAGCATCGGGATATTTGAAATCAAGGGGAGTGAAAACCCCTGAAATGAGAAATCCCAAGATTTCATATGGATAAGCACAAGGTCACATCCCGCGGTCGCGTGGGGAAAGAGAACTGAGTCACACAACATATCAAAGCGCCCATCTTGGTCTCAACAAAATATCTGCGTGGTTTCAAGATGTTGAGATCAATTGGAGGGAGTCATGGGCACTGCTTGGAACATTCATGGGTGTCAGGCCTCACCCGGATCCCAATGAAAGTAGTTAATGAAAATGGGGAAGGTGGTTGAAACCTTATTTCAACACATAAATAGAAAGCATGGAAGAACTGGCCGTAGGAGCAGACTATCATCCCAAAGTTCCCATGTCAATGGATTCTCCTGCAAAGCCCATACTGATCTGAGATCGCATCTGACAGAAGAATGAAAGTACAGACCGACAGAAGAAGATGCAGGCAGAAAGATTTGATTGTAGTGGCCAGGTCATGCTCCTGGTGGTGGAAATTTGTTCTAAGTATAAATACTCAGTTTTGATATTTTATTAGGGTCGATGGTTGAGCTAATCTCTCGTCTTGTAAAGTTTTAATGAAACCTCTAGTTATCTAGTTATGTGTTGCCATTTGAGACTTCTTGTTTAATTACAGTATGTTTTCTTATCATCTCTTTTTCTTCTGATATTGAAGACTCATGCATGGGTGATCCAGACGAGTTGTTGTGACTTTATTGTAATGTATGTTTCATTGCAATATTGTTATGACGTTGTCAATTTCCTAAAGTTTTTGGTTCGAGAAGATCTTGTATTCGAAGATTTTCCTCCTTAGGCTGCTCGAAGACCCGATGTCCATAGTATACCTCTATATTTTCTCGCCAGTTCTTCCCCCTACTCACCCTTTACTACAACTTATTGACTGAAGTTAAAGCAAGACCTCACTTGCTCATGCATTGCCTGGTTCAGATTTCTGAGTTAAAGTGATATTTTCTTGAGCCTACGCCCATTTGACCTCTTTTTATTTATTCATTGTGACATACAAACTGATGGGTACTGGGCTTACCTCTTTCGCAATCCAGAGGTGACTTCTGGTGCTAACATTTCTAGTGCCACTATCGGGGAACGAATTGAAGACATTTCCCTAGGATAGAACGAAAAAGAAGCTTTTGATTCTGAAGGTGCATCAAATATCAGAACAATTGAAGATTGTAGCTGTGCACCTAGCAAATCCACTGTTATGAATCCAGGATTTCAGCTGACCCAGAGAGGATTATTTAAGAGCAGGAAATATTTTTTAGAAGGTTTTTTGTTGCTGTCCCGGATAGAAAATCTCCCTGTGAGAACGATTATGACCAGATATGGTCTTTCATGGTGAACAAAGACCAGACACTTTCAGGCTACACATCATTCACCTAGAGACTCCATGATTAAATAGCCCGATGGTGACTCCACTGGTTTGAAATGGATAAGATCTTAGCTCAAAGGTTTTCTTTCTGTTATTTTTCAAAAATAGTTGGTTTCCCTAACCCACTACCTAGTAGAGATGAATGGGAAATTAGCCTTCCTAAATTTCAAGCAGAAGAGTGGGAAGTACCAGCTGAACATTTGTTGAACTTTCATGTTTTTCTTCAGCGACTTCATATCGTGCATGAAGATGTTCAAATTAATCTTTTCAAGTATTCATTACAAGGGATTGCTCATGATTGGTGTCGATCTCTTCCTATTGCAAGCATCATCTCTTTGACAGGTTTTCATGCAGCTTTCATTTCGTTTTGTAAAGATTATTTTTCAGCTGAGTATCTTTATGAAAAATGTTGTGATGCATTTTCTTTTCTTTATAAATATTCTACTTATCAAAAATACCATATTTATGATGAATTTTCTATTATGGAAGAAAGAATTTACCGTGAAGAGCATGAGGTGTTGAATGATATTCACTATGATATAAATAATATAGAAATGTCTAGCATCATATCAAACATCTCTGTTGTTTTAAGCATTCATGAAGATAAACATGTCTCTTCTGGATATCCCAATGTCAAAGAGCAAGTGTATTCTGCAGAAGATTTTTCTCCTAACTATGAAGCTGAGATAGATGAAAAGCTAGCAGCAAAATCTAGGGAAGATTCCTCTATGTTTTTTCCTAGTTTTTCATAGTCGAACGGAGAGTTTGTTTGCTGCTCTTATAAAGGAGATGCAGAGGATATCCTAGTCCTCGAAATAGATGTTCTTGGCATCCCTACTTATGATGAATAAGTGATTTCAGATACTGGCCAAGAACAAACAACTTGAGATGGATATCTCAATGAAGATGATGAAGAGAAGAGCCCTCCCATGGTTCATGTTTATTATGATTGTGAATCTGATCCTTTGGAAATCCATGAAGGAGAAAAGGAGGAGCCAAATGAGAAGATATCACCTGGTACCAGCCAACCCGTGTATGACAGCTTTGAATCAGATTCTGAGATGGATATGAATGATTTCCAAGAGCATTCAACATAACCTTTTCCTTTATACATTGAAGGAAACGATTGTGTGGAAATCAGTCATCCTGGGCCTGTAGAAGACCAAGAGTAGAGCTTTCTCATGGGTCTTGTTTATGATGATTATGAATCTGACCCTTGGGAGCCATGAAAAAGAAGAGGGATAGCCAAATGAGCAGTTTATATCCTTCCCTGAGCCTGTGAGTGAGCGACCATCACCTGGGATCAGTCAGCTTGCATCAACCATTCACTCACCTATGCTTTTTAGAGACATTCAGCCATGTGTGAAGAGCTGTGGGATAGAGCATGTTTTCTGCCACTAGCCTAGTAAATTTTCTCACTCATTGTATGAGCCTGTAGGGGAATACATGGAGTTTATTTTCCTCCATGATTTGAAGCCGCCAAGTATTATCCCACCATTGACATCTGGAGGAAAGCTAAAGGATGTAATCAACCTGCTGTCACGGTTGCATCATCTGCTTTAAATCACTGACAGACTAAAAGATCTTCCAGTTAGGAAGTTACTTGAATGGATATGGTGGAAGTTTGATTTCACCTAGCACTTTGTAAAAATCAATTATTCTAGGAATGTACATAAATAAGCTCCTCCTGGAGCCCATGTATTTTTCTTTCATTTTTAGGATAGTTTTCTTGTCGGCCTTTAATCCTTAGCATGTGTTTTTTGAGAATGACTCCATAGACCAAATCTAAGGCACTGGAACTGCTTGTTCTTGGTAGCTCGTAGGGAGCATGTCATCCCCTGTGGAGCCAAATGTTATCACATAAACTTGTCAAAGTCTTGTGAATCTGTGGTTTTCCCCTAAGTCTGTAATTTTACCCATCACTCCTCCTTTTGCAGACCCAATTGTAAGGTTTCTTCCTTTGCCTGTTTGAGATTTATCGGCCCTAAGACTTTTTGTTTTCTATGAGGTTTATCACTTCTCTCTCTTCGTCTCTATCACTGATCCTTTAGCCTTCCTGTGCCCTCAGTCAGTCATCCAAGTATTCAATTACAGAGGCCGCAACCATAAGTACAAGCGCAACACTTAGAGTGGTATGATATGGGATCAAATCAAGCGAGCGAGAAAGATCATATTTCAACGGTAGAGATCCACCAAGCAGATCGGATTGACGAACATCGGGTGATCAGGATCATAGAGTTACACGAAGTATAGCGTCAGACAGAGTTCTGAAATCGCAAGGCCAATCCTAGTCGTTGATTCTGGGAAGGACACATTGCGTAAGACTAGCATTTTGCTGACCCACAGAATGGAGAAGTCAAAGGGTAGAGTCATGAGGACTCATGAAATGCAAAGTCGTGAAATGAGTTGGGTCGTCTATTTTAGAAGGACACATGGTGCAGGACCCATGGAGAAAGTATTTTCGGGAAGGATGAGGTGAGAAGTGTCGATGATCTGAGGTCCCAAAATGCCAATATGATTTGGGTTGTTCGATGCAAAGAGACGCATGTCACCAGATCCAAGCGATCATGAATTCACGACTTAGATATTTCAGCATGGAATACAGTGTGAAATCGCAAAATGCCTGGGAATTAGGCCCATGATCACAGCCCAGGGGAATATGGAAAGCGCGACCAAAAGAAAGGTAGACACCTGATTGAGCGACATGTGACTAAATTTGTTCGAGGTGATGATCATGATCATCAGATTCAAGGCAAATCCAACCATTGATCCAAATGGGTCATTTCGTGTTTTCAAGCATCGGGATATTTGAAATCAAGGGGAGTGACAACTCCCAAAATGAAAAATCCTGAGATTTCTTATGGATAATCATGAGGTCATATGGATAAGCATGAGGTCACGGTCCACGGTCGCGTGGGGCAAGAGAATGGATCTGCTCAAAAGATCGAAGCACTCGTCTTGGTCTCAGTAGAAGATCTATGTGGTTTCAAGATGTCAAGATCAAATGGAAGGAGTCGTAGGCACCACCTRGAACATTAATGGGTGTCAAGCTTTGCCCTGATCCTGATGAAAGTAGTTAATGAAAATGGGGAAGGTGGTTGAAACCTCGTTTCACCACATAAATAGAAAGCATGGAAGAACTGGCCATGGGAGMAGACTGTCAGCCCAAAGTTCCGATGTCTGCAAATTATCCTGCAAAGCCCATACTGATTTGAGATCACATCTAATAGAAGCATGCAAGTACAGACTGACAGAATAAGATGCAGTCACAAATATTTGATTGTAGTGGCCATGTCACGCTCCCAGTGGTGGCAAGTTGTTTTGAGTATAAATACTTAGTTTTGATATTTTTTTAGGGTCGATGGTTGAGCTAAGCTCTCGTATTGTAAAGTTTTAATGAAACCTCTGGTTCTCTGGTTATGTGTTGCCATTTGAGACTTCTTATTTAATGACATTCAGATTTCTTATCATCTCTTTTTATTCTGATATTGATGACTCGGGCATGGGTGATCCAGTCGAGTTGTTGTGATTGTATTGTAATGTATGTTTGATTGCAATATTGTTATGACGTTTTCAGTTTCCTAAAGTTTTGGGTTCAAGAAGATCTCGTATTCGAAGATTTTCCTCCTTAGGTTGTTGGAAGACCCGATGTCCATAGCAGACCTCTACATTTTCTCACCAGTTCTCCCCCCTACTCACCCTTTACTACAACTTACTAATTGAAGTTAAAGAAAGACCTCACTTGCTCATGCATTGCCTGGTTCATATTTCTGAGTTAAAGTGATATTTTCTTGAGTCTGTGCCCATTTAACCTCCTTTAATTTATTCATTGTGACATACAAATTGATGGGAACTGGGCTTACCTCTTTCGCAATCCAGAGGTGACTTCTGGTGCTGCTATCGGGGAACGAATTGAAGACATTTCCCTGGGATAGAATGATAAAGAAGCTTATGATTCTGAAGGTGCATCAGATATCAGAACCATTGAATATTGCAACTGTGCACCTAGCGACTCCACTGTTACGAATCCACTATTTCAACTGACCCAGAGAGGATTATTTAAGAGCAGGAAAGCTTTTTCAGAAGGTTTTTTGCTGCTATCCTGGATTTAAAATCTCTCTGGGAGAACGATTATGACCAGATCTGGTCTTTGATGGTGAACAAAGACTAGACACTTTCAGGCTACGCATCATTCACCTGGCGACTCCATGATTAAATAACCTGATGGTGTCTCCATTGGTTTGAAATGGAAAAGATCTTATCTCAGAGTTTTTCTTTCTATTATTTTTCAAAAATAGTTGGTTTCCCTAACCCACTACCTAGTAGAGATGAATGGGAAATTAGCCTTCCTAAATTTCAAGGAAAAGAGTGGGAAGTACCAGCTGAACATTTGCTGAACTTTCATGTTCTTATTCATCGACTTCATATCATGCATGAATATGTTAAAATTAAGCTTTTCAAGTATTCATTACAAGGGATTGCTCATGATTGGTGTCGATCTCTTCCTATTGCAAGCATCATCTCTTTGACGGGTTTTCATGCAGCTTTCATTTCGTTTTGTAAAGATTATGTTTCAGTTGAGTATCTTTATGAAAACTGTTGTGATGAGTTTTCTTTACTTTATAAATATTCTTCTCATCACAAATACCATATTTATGATGCAGTTGTTATTGTGCAAGAAATCATTTTCCGCGAAGAGCATGAGGTGTTGAATGATATTCATTATGATAGAAATAATATAGAAACGTCTAGCATCATATCAAATGTCTTTGTTGTTTTAAGCATTCATGAAGATCAACATGTCTCTTTTGAATATCCCAATGTCAAAGAGAAAGTGTATTCTGTAGAATATTTTTCTCCTGACTATGAAGTTGAGATAGATGAAAAGCTTGCAGCAAAAGCTAGGGAAGATTCCTCTATGTTTTTTCCTAGTTTTTCAAAGTCGAAGGGAGAGTTTGTTTGTTTCTCTTATAAATGAGATGCAGAGGATATCCCGGTCCTCGAAACATATGTTCTTGGCATCCCTACTTATGACGAAGAAGTGATTTCAGATACTGGCCGAGAAAAAACAACTTGCGATGGATATCCCAACAAAGATGACAAAGAGCAGAGCCCTCCCATGGTTCCTGTTTATTATGATTGTGAATCTGATCCTTTGGAAATCCATGAAGGAGAAAAGGAGGATCTAAATGAGAAGATATCACCTGGTACTAGCCAGCCTATGTATGACAGCTTTGAATCAAATTCTGAGTTGGATATGAATGATTTCCAAGAGCATGCAACATAACCTTTTCCTTTATACATTGAAGGAAACAATTTTGTGGAAATCAGTCATCCTGGGCCTATAGAATACCAAGAGTAGATCTTTCCCATGGGTCTTGTTTATGATGATTATGAATCTGACCCTTGGGAATGATGAAAAATAAGAGGGAGAGCCAAATGAGCAGTTTATATCCTACCTTGAGCCTGTGAGTGAGAAACCATCACCTGGGATCAGTCAGCTTACATCAGTTGTTCACTCACCTGCGCTTGCTAGAGACATTCAACTATGTGTGAACAACTGTGGGACAGAGCATGTTTTCTGCTACCAACCCAGTAAATTTTATCACTCATTGTATGAGCATGTAGGGGAATACATGGAGTTTATTTTACTCCATGATTTGAAGCCCCGAAGTATTATCCCACCATTGACATCTGGAGGAAAGTTGAAGGATATAATCATCATGTTGTCACAGTTGCATCATATGCTATCAATCACTGACAAAGTAAAAGAGCTTCCAGTTAGGAAGTTACTTGAATGGATATGGTGGAAGTTTGCTTTCACCTAGCACTTTGTAAAAATCAATTAGTCTAGGAATGTACATAAATAAGATCCTCCTGGAGCCCATGTATTTTGCTTTCATTTTTAGGATAGTTTTCTTGTCGACCTTTAATCCTCAGCATGATTTTATTTTAGCATGACTCCACAGCCCAAAGCTAAGGCACTGGAACTGCTTGTTCTTGGTAGCTCGCAGGGAGCATGCCATCCCCTGTGGAGCCAAGTTTTATCACATAAACTTGTCAAAGTCTTGTGAATCTGGGGTTTTTTCCTAAGTCTGTAATTTTTCCCGTCACTCCTCCTTTTGCAAACCCAATTGTAAGGTTTCTTCCTTTGCTTGCCTGAGAGGTGTCGTCCCTAAGCCTTTTTTTTTCTATGAGGTCGATCACTTCTCTCTCTTCGTCTATGTCACTGATCCTTTAGCCTTCTTGTGCCCTCAGTCAATCATCCAAGTATTCAATTACAGAGGCCGCAGTCATAATGACAAGCACAACACTTAGAGCGGTATGATAAAGACTCAAATCAAGCGAGGGAGCAAGATCAAATTTCAACGAGAGAGAGCAAGATCAGATTTCAACGATCAGAAAGTATTTTTGAGAAGGATGAGATGAGAAGTGTCGATGGTCTGAGGTCCTGAAATTACAATATGATTTGGGTCATCCGATGCAAAGAGACGCATGTCACCTGATCCGAGTGATCATGATTTCGCGACTTAGAGATTTCAGCATGGAATACAGTGCGAAATCGCGAAACAGGAAATCCTGAAACGCCTGAGAATTAGGCCCATGATCACAGCCCAGGGGCATATGGAAAGAGAAACCAAAAGAAATGTAGGCACCTGATTGAGTGACATGCGACTAAATTTGTTCGAGGTGATGATCATGATCATCAGATTCAAGGCAAATCCAACCGTTGATCTAGATGCGTCATTTCTCGTTTTCGAGCATCGGGATATTTGAAATCAAGGGGAGTGAAAACTACCAAAATGAGAAATCCCAATATTTCATATGGATAAGCATGAGGTCATGGCCCGCAGTCGCATGGGGAAAGAGAATGGATATTCTCAAAAGATCGAAGCCCCTGTCTTGGTTTCAGCAGAAGATCTGCATGGTTTCAAGATGCCGAGATCAATTGGAAGGAGTCGTGGGCACCACCTGGAACATTCATGGGTGTCAAGCCTCACCTTGATCCTGATGAAAGTAGTTAATGAAAATGGGGAAGTTGTTTGAAACCTTTTTTCATCACATAAATAAAAAGCATGGAAGAACTGGCCATGGGAGCAGACTATTAGCCCAAAGTTCCCATGTCAGCGGATTCTCCTGCAAAGCCCATATTAATCTGATATCACATCTTATAGAATAATTAAAATACAGACTGACAGAAGAGTATGTGGGTGCAAGTCTTTGATTGTAGTGGCCAGGTCATGCTCCCAGTGGTGGCAAGTTGTTCTGAGTATAAATACTTAGTTTTGATATTTTTTTAGGGTCGATGGTTGAGCTAAGATCCCGTATTGTAAAGTTTTAATGAAACCTCTGGTTCTCTCGTTATGTGTTTCCATTTGAGACTTCTTATTTAATGACAGCCAGCTTTCTTATCATCTCTTTTTATTTTGATATTGAAGACTCGGGAATTGGTGATCCAGTCAAGTTGTTGTGACTGTATTGTAATGTATGTTTGATTGCAATATTGTTATGACATTTTCAGTTTCCTGAAGATTTGGGTTCAAGAAGATCTTGTATTCAAATATTTTCCTCCTTAGGCTGTTGGAAGACCCGATGTCCATAGCATACCTCTACATTTTCTCAGTAGTTCTCCCCCCTACTCAACCTTTACTACAATTTACTGACTGAAGTTAAAGCAAGACCTCACTTGCTCATGCATTGCTTGGTTCAGATTTATGAGTTAAAGCGATATTTTCTTGAGTCTGCGCCTATTTGACCTCCTTTAATTTATTCATTGTGACATACAAACTGATAGGTACTGGGCTTACCTTCGTCACAATCCAGAGGTGACTTCTGGTGTTAACAAGGTGCATTTGCAAAGTCGATTTGGTGGGAACATTCGTAGACATGGTGAGTGATTCAGTGTAGTGAACTTGTCCAATGAAGGATATGCATTAGACTTATGGCATAGGTTCAGTTGATGGTTTGATTGGAAGGTTGAGTTGGGCGCACACCTTGTGCAAATTGAGAGAAAAGTTTGTGGTGAAACAAAGCACTTGGAAAGGGTGGGTAATCGTAGATCTCATCACAAAAATTCTCATAGAGGAAAAATTGGTTCGTTTGATTCACAATGGAAGTCAGTACCGAAACTATTGTGCACACCTTGGATAGACCAAATGTAGAGTTTGTTGGTGAACATAATTCTTTGGAAAGGAAGTTGAACACAAGATTATTGCACAACTTGTCGTAGAACTAACTGCAAAAGTGATCATAGAAGAGAAACATGGAGGATGATCGTAGAAGTGATCACAAAGGGGAGAAGTTTTTGGTTGCAACATGGTGAAACACTTAGGTGTGTTGGATGAACTATCTGACCTAGAGAATCTCTGTAACAGGTAGTTGGTTGGGCATGATTCCATCGTGATGTCTTCGTGTCGTGCATCATTGAGAACAATAGTTGAGTTGGCTTGGGTTGTTGGTGGGTTGACTGTATAATTTGGATGAGGTAACTCTTCATAGAGTTACAATAGTTAGTTAGCAACAATATGACTTGACATCTGAACAATGAATGCATGGTTCCTTGAAGTGGAAGCAATCAAGGTGTAGAGATGGAAAGAAATTGGAGACGAGTTCAGTTGGTTGCATGCAAAGTTTGGGGCTTAGATGGATTTATGAAGTGGACAATGAAGTTTGTATGTGTCGACTTAAGAGGATGGGTAAGGCGCCTTGGTGCTTGGTGCCTTAGCCATATTTGTCGGGTCATGCAATGACTTGATAGTCGTGAGGACAGTGCTATATTTTGAACGCTTGTAGCAGGTGCAAGAAAATTCCTTGCAGGAGATGGATGGAATCAACAAAGGAGTCGACCAAGAATTGTTGGCAGTCAACCTGAATGGGAAGAATGCAGACCAAGTGACTTGGGTGTTTTTCACTCACCTTTGGTATGGGGCATTGAATGAGGTAGAGTGCACATTGGTTACTTGCAGATTATTTTGCAATGGCTAAGAGATCTAGGAGGGTTGTTGATTGGCGTTGGAAGAAGTATTGGTTCGAACATGCCTAAGGCATGGAAGTTCTTTGAGGTGACTCATTCTACTTGGAGTTATTTGGATAGTCTGTTTGGACATTTGAGGAGTGAGGGCGTGTTGGCCACACTCATTGCATATTTTGAGTTGTGTCGAGGTGACTTGATGAAAAGAGGCAAGTTGAGTACTTGCCTTTGTTTGGAGGATTGTACAGAAATAAATATTGTAGCATGAAGAGATTACTTGAGCATGCATGTTCCTCTTGCATTGGAAAAAATCGTTGAGCGTAAATCCTAACCATTCAAAGGCATGGAGAGGTAGACACAACACCATGGATGGGAGATGAAGTAATGGGGAAAAGGAAGTTTGGGCATGTAGTTCTTGGTGCAACAATTGGCTAACTATGCCATGAGGTGGACAATGGACTCAAGTTTCCGTAGAAGATTTTGTTTTGGGGTGACTTCATGGTGTAGTGAGGTGAGGGGCAACCTTGCCTTGATATGAGGGTTGTGTAAATGGACTGAATTGCAAAAGGAAGTGAGCAGTTTGTGCATGAGGGTGTGCAGACTCAAGGGCTTTGATGGTTGGATTGGCCATTCAACTAGTTCATGATTTGGGTGAGAACAATAACATGACAAGGGGGTAAAGAGTTTGAAGGCACTAGTGGGTTTGAAGTGCAGTGCTTAGATGTTTTGGAGGATTTCCTTGATGAATATCAGATGGTGGAAACAATAGTGAGGTAAGGATGGACACTTGACTTAGTCCTTGGATTTGGACAAAGTGATGGAGATGCGAAAAAATATATTAAGTTCGGGCATGAGGAATTTCATTCTCATGAGTTGGGTCTAACAGTTGGACTAGTTACCCAATCAGTCCAAGGCATGGGGGATATCGATGTGCACAGACATGGAAGACTTGGTTGAAGTATTGGCACAACAACAAGATCACATGAGTTCAACACAGGAAAATTTTTGAAGTGAAGTGGGAAACAATCAGTTATAGTAGGCAACATCAGCAGCAAAAAAACAAAACAGTAGCAAGTCAGAAACATTGCAGTGAGAGAGTGAAGTAGATTTGGGTGACTTTCATCTTTGGAGTTGGGTGAAGCTACCACATTGACTCAGGAATAATATTGTGTGAAGTAGGTTGTATTATTTTTTTTTTGTGGAAACTTGAGGTTTCCACTTTGCAAGGAAACTTGGGGTTTTTACCTTGGAAGGATTTGGGGTTTTTGGTTGGCACGAAACTTGGGGTTTCTAGCAAACATAGTTGAAGTGGAGGCATGAAAATGACTTGAGATGAGGGAGGATGTAAGGTCTTTAGCTAGATGGGCGCGAAGACCTTCACCCAAGCCCTCAAGGAGATAGAACTTGGGGTTGCTCTAACACCCAAGTTGGTCAAGTGGATGCCTTGGGAATGCGAACATGCCAAGGGGCTTAATGATGTATGAAATGACCAAGAGGTTGGGGCACATCAACATGAGGGGAACACCAGTCCCAAGGGGAAAGACAATTGACGAGTCGATGGGTTATTTTGGGAGACCAGGTCTGTGAAGCGGTGCAACGATTCATTTGGGTGGTCAGGTCCTCGAAGGGGCATGACACCCCCAAAGGACATGACGATTTACAATGGTGACCTTTGGAGTCACTATAAGAGAACAAGGGAGCACAAACAAGGAAGGCATATTTGGAAGAAAAGCAAGAAAAAGAAGAGCTTTGCAGATATGAGGAAGACTAAGAGGGCAAGCTCCCTCAAGGAGCCAAGTCACTCCACTTGGGAGGGTTGGTGTTGCATTGAGGTGGATTCCTTAGACAGATTTGGGTGAGATTCTCTTGGGATGATTTTAGGGAATTCTGGAAATAAAGGTTTGTCGGAGGCATGTGTGAGGAAAAACCCAAATCTATGAAGTCTGTGGAAATTAAGAGACAACAAGTCTACGCTTGAGGGTATGTCTAAGGTGCATCGCAAAAGGTTTTGCAGATGATTGTGACAAAGTGTCTTGGTGTGGAGAATCTATTCATGAGTGTCTTGGTGAAGTGAGGTGAGTCATGTGACTGTATCGAAGTTGTAAACTGAGCCAGTAGTGCTCATGTTGTAACTATTCTACAATAATAAAGACTTAGTCGGGTTTTAGGCATTGTTTGTGTCACCCACATTATATCTACGTTTCTCTTATCTGTTTATTTGTTGTTCTCTTGGATTTTAATGTTCATGGATGTATGCTTAAATATGACTAATTGTTAAAGTTGTTAACGAATGTCTAAGTATACAAGAGTTGCACTAGAGTAGGAGTGTGACTTGTCAATAGCCTAGAACGGAGTATGGGTATGCTCTAGGTGAAGATGCGTAGTCTGGATGAAGTATCCTTGGTGTTTCCAATCATCCAAGTGAGAAATGTCATAGTGCCCCACACCCTCAAGAGGTGCACGATCATAAGACACACTATGGGGATGTGGCAATTGATATAATATAATTCTTTTATTGAAAATATTTCATAATATTATTTTTAGATATTTTTTAAAATATTAATTACTAAATCAAAAATATTTTAACATTATTTTATCACATAAATATTTCTTATGTGATAAAATAAGGTTGAAATATATTTAATTTAATTATTAATGTTTTAATATATATATAAATATTCAATAAAAAATTGTATTATATGAATCACTCTGCAGTTTTGCGAACTTTGTGGTCTTTGAAATATGTGGTGATGAAAATCTATATTTGAACTATGTGATCTTTCTAAACTCTGTAGTGATACATTGTGGCTCTACAGTTCTAGATTCTTCAACATGCTAAGCACATGGGCACGTGTTCGTAAATCAAGTGAATCAATTGTCACTTTGATTCAAGTTTAATTTAAAATATATTTATAATTTAGTAACATGTGAAAATTAAAGAGATTTGAAAATAAATAAATAAATAAATTTTTATTATAAAACAAAATATTAAAATAAAGAAATAATTTTTTATTATAAAACAAAATATTAAAATAAATAAATATTTTTTTATTATAAAACAAAATATTAAAATAAATTAATTAAATTTTATTAAATTTTTAAAAGTTTAATAAGTAAAAGTTGATTTTAGAGATAATAATTATTATCATTATTAGCAATTAAAAAAATTATTTTCCATTTTTAAAGTCAATCCAAAATAACCATTGTTACTTATTTTCTCTTCTTTTCAATATGATCATTTCACCACTTCCAAAACCTCATCCTATCATGGGGAGGCCCCCCAAAGTCACCCTAGAGAGTCTTTACGCATATAGATAATCATTAGAAAAAAGGAGAGAAGAAAGAGATGCAAAACTCCAAATATAGTTAGAATCATTAGAAAACAAGAGTGAATAAAGAGAAGTAAAACTCCAAATAGAGTTAGAGGCAATGATTGATAAACAAATTTAGACTATTCGAAGATACGATTCAATCACAAATAGATGATATATTGGTAGGGTTCAAGAGTCAATTGCAGAAAATGGAGGATAGAATACAAGAAATGGAAAAATAAAATCAATCCACCCAAGAAGGAGAGGTTGAAGAAAATCACAACTTAAGAGATAGGATTAAAGAGATAGAAGAAAAACTAACCAATTGTTGGATAGTTGGTTTTCATTGATGTCAACAGATGTGGTTTTCATTGATGTCAACATATGTGATGGGTGTATTTGGAGACGTCTCCAAAGTGGTCCCCTTATGATGTAGCTTTAAGCATGGTCATCATGGGAAGATGCTTTGAATAAGTCTACAAGAAACCCAAAGGTGTGGTTATGGAACCCAAAGCTATTTGAGGAATAAGGACATGAATGATAGTATAAATTCTAATAACACACCCATAGATGAAGAGTCCTCATCATGTCGTTTCCAATGGTAGGTGGTACGCCATGTGGTTCCTCGTGGTTAGGGAGATAGTCCCTCATGAAGTTGAAATCCCCTAAGAATGGTTAAGAAGCCCCTAAGTGGTTACAATTCATTCATTAAAGGGTAAAGTGGTTGTAACAAGAAAGTTCAAGAATCCTTAAAGTTAAGGAAAGAGGTTACTTAGAAAAAGTATAAATACACCTCAAGAAGCCTCTCATAAACACATTTTTATACACACAAATTAATTGAATATATATCTAAGTGAGCAAGTGATTCTTATCTAAGGTAACCAAGGAGATATTAGGCAAATTTCAGATGGAAGATGAAGTGAAGAAGGGAAAAATTCCAAGGGAGGATGAAGTCATGTGAGAATGTGTTCTAGGGTATGTTATTTACAATTCATCTTACCATTTTCACTATAAATTTTTTCTATAATGATTCAAACAAAAAAACTTGGAGGAAATTGAGAAGACATATCAAGGTAATTGTGGTATAAATTTTAGCTTCTGGGTCATTGTATTTTCAGAGATACACTCTGTGGAAAATAAAGTTTTTAGCTAGTCATGAAACTAGTCTCAAATAGGTGTTATGGGTAACAATGTCATAACTTCTTCATAGAGGATCCAAATTTAGTGAGAAAAAATGCATTGGATATATTACATTCCATAGTATGTTTTTTGTGATTTTTAGATCTAGATATAAAATATGTGTTGGCACAGGGGCAAACCCAAGGTTCAATGCACCAACAAAACCCTAACTACCGGCCCTTTCGGCAACACCTGCAAAGCAGATGAAGTCTCACTCGAGGTAGAGGCAGGGGTGGTTGTAGGACTCAGGTGTCTGCAACCTTAGCTGGGACACAGATCTGTAATTGTAATACTTAACAGAGCACTAATCACTGACAGTTCATCAATATTTAACCATTTTCTACTCCGTAGATAAAATAAAGCATCGCATCATTCATTCAGATCTGATGTATCTAAGCACTTATCATAGAGAAGTAGGTTAGATATAACAGATTCAGGCACTATCACATTCATATAAGTCAGATGTGACATCCATATACATCATTAACACAAAGCATAAACAGATCTATCTATCTATATCAAAGCACTTAGCAAGTAAAGACATAAACACATCAACACATTGCACAAAGCAAAGAAACACAACATATACGTGGTTCACCCCCACCCTGGGGCTATGTCCACCAACTCTTCTTCTTTATTATCTTTGTCAAGCTTCTTACAGGCACATAGCATCAAAATCCTACTTTGCATAAGACAGGAGATCTACGCGCACTCCACCAAATCCTCCTTCTTCGAGCTAGGGTAAAGACCAAGCCTTCTTATAATTACTTGCACGTAGCTCTGCAAGTCTCACATAGTATGCACAGAGCACTTACAATCCTTCAATAACATAGATCTAGCACTTAGCCATTTGTACCCACTACATATATTTAGCATTTATTTATACATACAAACTAGGCCTAAACATGGGTAAACTCATGGGCCAACATCCGATACCCGTTATATAATCCCAAATCCCAAAAGGGTGTTGAGATCCCGCGATCTCTTCTTCCTCTTGCGCTCCTCCTTCGAAAAGCTGTCGAAGTCCCAAAATAGGTCAAACATGACCAAGGATCTCCCAAAACTTGGTCAATGGCCAACAGGCCCCCAACACTCACTTGTGACTTGTCCCAAGTCACTCTGATCTGGGTAGTTCTGTTTCAAATGCCTCGAGCTTGGCTCGAGATGCTTCAACTTGTTGTTGTGCCATGACCTCTTGTGCAATGAACTCTTGGATGAATACCTCATTCATAGGTCCCGCCAGGCGTTGTTTAGATGTAGTGACAACCTGCTCTAGTTCTGCTCCTAGGCCTTCAACCTCTGTGAACAATTGGTAAGCCTTATCTTGTACAGGTTGGAGCCTTTGAGTTACTTCCATAACTCTGCTCTGGATAGTGTGGATATGCTACTGGGCAGTGTGTTTCTCTTGGGAGTGCTTCATTCTTTCCACAGATGACAGAGCCTTCAGTTGTGCTTGTATCATTTCAGCTTGATACTTCACCTCTTGGAGCTATGAATCCAGTGCCTCAGTTCCATATTCTCAGTGAGTTGCTCGTAGGTATGGGCACTGCGATCAGTAAGTTTCTTGCATTCCATAGCAAGGGATTTTATTTTCTCAACTACACTTCGAGCAGTTGCTTCCCTTTGATCACTTACATCATGTGGGGTCTCGGGCATTGCGCGGAGCTCTAATTATGCTATGTGTTGTTGTAGCTATTGGATAGCTTATACGAGCTTATCTACTTGTTGCGTGACTCGATCCTCTGCCTTTATTGATACAAGTGTCACAGAGCAAAGTGTTCTGCTGACCGCTTCTTTCACTTCGAGTTTCTCCATGCGAAACTGTTATTTTCCTTGTTGTATCTGTACTTTTTCTTCATCGAAATTTGCTTGGAGAGCATAATTTTCCTGTTCTCCATCTCGACACTACTCTACAAGTACTCCTTGCACTTGCTTCAAGGCCTAGGTGGCTTGTTTTATTTCTTCTTATGCTCATCGAAGGAGAGCTTTGACTGTATCAGCTAGTCGGTGGAGTTGGGCTGGCTCATCTCCCAACTCTAGTTCTCCCGATGGAAGGGGCCCAATGGAGACTGTGCGGCTGGACTGAAGGGCTTGTTGTACCCCTCAAAGTTCAATTTCAAGTCTATCATACATTTCCTCCTACTTTTCTCCTTGTTTCTCTACTATTTCCAGTGAAGCGTTGTTCATGTCTGCTATGATGAAGTCAAAATCATCGAAGGTGAGGACAGTCTGCATCTTGGTCATGGTGGCTTTCAATTTCTTCTGGGAAGAAGGTTTCAGGGGGGAAACCTTCCTCTTCTTAAAGGGTTCAACCTCATCTTTGGGTGGTGTTACTTCACTAAGCTTATGTTCAGCTTCTACTTCGTCATCACCCCCTCAGTCAGGTGACACTAAAGGAGTCTTTCCTGTGTTTTTTCTTAAGTTTTGGACCTCCTCAGTCTTCTTTTGTCTACTGGTTCTGGGTGGATTATGTTCTTTAAGGAGGTTAGCAGACCATTCCTTAGTGATTTCTTCAAGGTCTTCTTCTGTAATATTATAATATGACTAGAGTTTCTCTTTATGCTCATATGCTCGCACTATAATGTAGATGAAGTGTCGATCTGTGCTAAAATTCATCAAGGGTCGGAAAATTTGTAAGGTGTTCGGAGTCATGCGAGGCTTAGCTTCAATGGCTCACTTTAGCTGGAGTTAGTATGTATGAAACACAACATTTGACTGCCACTATTTGTTCATATTAGTTGAATATCACAGGGTAGCAAACTTCACGGCAAGAGGTTCAAATGGCTCGATGTATGGGAAGGTCACTCCTTCCTGCATCTCCCAAGAAACAAATGCAATGAGGACCAGGAGCCAGCTGAAATGAAATTTTTAACCCTGATCATGTGCTTCTCGACAATCTAGTTCCAACTGGTTAATTAGGTAATTCACCCAATTCATCTGTAGGCCTTCCGCGCACTTCCCTACGAGGTCAACGACAAAGTCGGTGACCTGCGTAGGATAGTTCTTCCTTACTAACTTTCCAACTATTAGTTGACATGCTAGGTGCACTGCGCCACTCTAGATGAAAGCTACCTTGTAGCCTCTTGTTCCCTTCTCAACATCGCCATATGTGTCCTTGATCTTCTTTGTGAGTGCGTGATCTGGGGATTTTCCTGGATAAAGGTCCTGCAGGTCGGTTCCTTGCATACTCAGTCCTGTGATCCTGTGGATCAGTGTTGGGTCAACTGTAATGTGGAAATATATCCATAAGTAGCCTCCATGGTAAAACGACAGTAGAAACTTGACACAGACGTTGACTTCCTAGTGTCTTCTGAAGTGTGGGATCTTCATGACATTCAACAGGGTGGACTACGCAAGGTTCATCATCCACGACTGGGGATTATCTTTTAATTCTTCCCCTTAGTTCTGGTTAGGTACTTGTATGGGGTGAGCATACCATAGATCTTGCAATCTCTGAGGTTGAAGTCGTTAAATTTCAACGTTGTGATCTTATCCTACTCTACTCAAACTACATGTATCCCCTTCGGGAGGCATGCACTAACCATGGTGTACTCTAATTCTCTTGGCACACTATCATGATTCACCGCGCCAGCTAGAGCTGGGATGTAATTGGGCAATATGGCTGGAATTAGTTTTTCATTTGCGAGGTCATGTTTATGCTTGGTTCTCTTTTCTATCGATGGTCGCAATGGTCCAGCTCTGCGAGAAGTCGACGGAGAGGCTTGCACCGTTCTCATCGATGAAGCTTGTATACCTACATACATCGACATGACTCTTCCAGTCATGAGGTTGATTAGAACTTCTTCAACAACTTTCTCTGCAGCGCTGAACTCGTCTGACATACACGCTCAGGGTTGGAAATCTTCGGGTTTGAGGAGTAACTTAGACATTGCAATGGGATAGAGGGCAATATCGCAATGATAACTATGTAAAATCAACAAGTCTTCATGCTCAGATTCAACGTTAGCAAAAGCGTTCTCGGTGCATGGCGCGACTGGATAAATAGACAACTTGGCAATGGATCTCTTGCAACGAGTGAGAAACCTTCATTAACTCTTTTCTGTCCATTACGACGTGGTCCAACAGTATGGTGGTGAACCATAAATGCCTTTCTACCCGTTCGAAGGGTCAGTCGAACAGTTATATTGTTCCCGACGGATATATTGCTTCACCCTGGTGAAGTGCCATGTGACGTTGTTCTGTTATCCCGACGAAGCTCCAATTTTGCAAATTTTCCTTCTACGAAGTTCCCTCTGGAACCTTCTGTAACTTGTCAATCTTAGACCTCTTTTTACTTAGCTTTCTAGCTTTCTTTCTAGTGAGATTTGTCTCAATCTTCCTTTTTTCCATTCTAATTCTTATCTTATTTTGGCATAGTTACTTCGCATTGTTGAGATTCTTTCCTAATATTTGAGGGTGATACTTCTTCTTTATCTGGAACATGTACTTCAATCTTTTGTGGTTCATCTAGTGTTCTTGCAACTTCGACATCTGTGTCTCTGGTATTAAATAGATTTGATCTGTTCTTTTATTCTTCATTTAAGTGTGCGATCCTTCTAGTCATGAAATCTTTTAACTCTTGCTTCTTTTGCGATAAAACTTCTTCTTCTTCTTGCCTTCTGGCCTGATTTATTTCAATCCAAGGTTTTCCTAGTAACATGGTAAATGGGGTGTTGTTCTCAATAAATTTAATAATCTCAAAATATTCCTCTGTAGAAGTTCCATTGGCATTCATAGATATCTGGGTGAGCTTTCCACATAGGTTTATCAGCTTTCCTCTAAATAGACCTATTCCTCCCAATGAAGGAGTCATAGTAGGATTCCCTGATAGTTACCAAGTTCTTTCTGTAATGATATTCACCTGTGTTTCCTCATCTAGAACACAGTCAATGTCAAAGTCTCCTATTCTTGCTTCAAGTCACTCTTTTTCTTTGAAGACCTCTGATAAACTGATATGTCGGTGATCATTCAGGGTTTCTTTCATCTGAAGCAATAGTTTCTCTAATTCTCTCTGGGGTTCTACCATAATCGTAGTTTCTATATCTGCCTTAGGGTTTTCTTGTCTCATGTTCATTTCTTCAAGCTTAGCAATCATTCTAGGGAAATCCATTACTTCATGGTCCATAGATTTGAAACAAATACAACTAGGTCTTCTCCCAGGACATTCCTTAGCAAGATGTCCCAGTTTTTTGCAACTATAACAGAGGGTTAATCCTCTCTTTCTTTTAAATGATTCCCAACTCTTTCTATACTGCACACTAGGATCATAGTAGCTAGCCTGCAAACATTTCTTTCTAGGATCCTGCATCCACTGGTTAGTTCAAACATTCATTCTATGCATAGGTATAACATATCTTTCACTATTCTTATCAGATCTACTCATATCAAACCTTCTTTCATCTATTAGTGCCCTAGTTTTCAAGCTATGACAAACTCTATCAAACATACCTAGATCCATACTTTTGAAACAAAAATTTACACTTATCTTACTTCTACATAGCACAAAACTTTCAGATCTAGAACTTTTCACTATTATTACCTTTATCAGAGCATAGAGCTTGCAGATCTTACCTCTTTTCTTCAGATTTGACCTCTTTTCTTGGCACAGAGCTTCACAGGTCAAGTAGAATGTTATGCACTAGGGAAATAGATCTACATATGGAGTTTTCACAGTTTTAGGAAGGATATTTGCACAACGATTCTTCTTCCTTAGTTCCCAACAATCATAGTTTCAGGTTGGATCTTTGCACAAAGCTTCTTCTTCCTCAGTTCCCAACAATCACAGTTTCAAGTCCTGGCAACAGAACCATTTGTTGGCACAGGGGAAGACCCAAGGTTCAATGCTACAATAGCACACCAACAAAACCCTAACTATTGACCCTTTCGGCAACACTTGTGAAGCAGATGAAGTCTCACCCAAGGTAGAGGCAAGGGTGGTTGCAGGACTCGGGTGTCTGCAACCTTAGCTGGGACACAGATCTATAATTGTAATACTAAATAGAGCACTTAGCATCGACATTTCATCAATATTTAACCACTATCTACTCGACAGATAAAATAGAGCATCGCATCATTCATTCAGATCTGATGTATCTAATCACTTATCATAAAGAAATAGGCTAGATATAACAGATTCAGGCACTAGCGCATTCATATAAGTCATATCTAACATCCATATACATCATTAGCACAAAACATGAATAGATCTATATATCTATATCAAATAACTTAGCAAGTAAAGACATAAACACATCAACACATTGCACAAAGCAGAGCAACACAGCATATACGTGGTCCACCCCCACCCTAGGGCTACGTCCACCAACTCTTCTTCTTTATTATATTTGTCAAGATTATTACAGGCACATAGCATACAAATCCTACTCTACAGAATACAGGAGATATGCACACACTTTTCCAGATCCTCCTTCTTCGAGCTAGGGTAAAGCATCAAGCCTTCTTATAATTACTTGCACGTAGCTCTGCAAGTCTCACACAGTATGCACAGAGCACTTACAATCCTTCAATCACATAGATCTATCACTTAGTCGTTCATACCCACTACATTGCTTTAGCATCTATTTATACATACAAACTACACCTAAAAATGGGTAAACCCATGGGCCGACATCTGATACCCGTTACATAATCCCAAATCCCAAAAAGGACCCAAAAAGGGGCAGAGATCCCGCGATCTTTGCTTTTTCTTGTGCTCCTCCTTCGACAAGCTGTCGAAGTCCCAATATAGGTCAAACTTGAGCAAGGATCTCCAAAAACTTGGTCAAGGGCCAACAATATTCCTCACGTGGCATGCTTTACAAGTTCGCTCTCTAGAATAAGCCAAAATTCAGCAAGGTCTGCCATTTTTTATATAACTCATTTTTTGGGATGTTCCAAGTAGTGAAAATTGGAGGCATTGTAGAGAATATATTGAAGAATATTGGGTAAAAATTTCAAAGCTTTATTCATTATAGGTACATAGTTATGCTTGTTGAAAGTAAGGGTTTGTGACTAATCCAAAAACTAGTCCCATGAGACTAAGGTAAAGTTTGATGAAGATGATATTCTTTTTTTTTTGAAGTTGAGGTAGGTATGTAGGTATTTGATCACATACACTAGGTCTATTACAGAGTTACATGTATGTTTATATGCAATTTTTTGGGGTTACATGTTGATGATGTTATGGTGCATGCTTGAGGCAAGTTTTTGGTATATGTTGAGGCATTGGAACATGATTGAGGCACATATTAGGTGCATGCTTGAGGCATATACTTGGTATATCATCTTGGTTGTTTGGTAATTTGTTTAGGCACTTCATTGATGATATTTTATGGTACATGGTGTACGGCATGATTGAGACATATCATGAGTGATATGGTATATGGTTGAGGCACATGGTTTGACGAGCATCTTGGATATTGGGCACATTGTTTGAGATACTTTTTTGGTATATTTATGAGGAATTTCTTGGTGAGATACATCATTGATGCATGATATGGTGTTGAAATAGGTTTTGGTTGATGTGTAGTTTTGTAAATTTTTGGTACATGGTATGGTATAGGTTTTGGTACACGATTGATACATGATTGGGTATAGGTTTGGTACATGGTTGAGACACATATATTTTGATGGTATGTTGGTGATCTTGGTACATGCTTGGTAGAGGCATGTGTTGGTGATGTTAATCATATGGTTGAGAGGTGTTCTTGGATATTCAATTTAGTTGATGTTGAGCATCAGTGGTGGTGACATGTTGATGATGGTATGCCAGTGACAAGTTGATAAGATAGTTTGAGAGTGAAAGGTTGATAGTGACAGGTTGAAAGTGACATGTTGATGTGAGATGTTGACAGTGACAGTTTGACGTCATAGGGACATTGACAGGTTGATTGATATATCATTGACAATATCAGTGGTAGTGACTATTTGGTCTACACTTATATTTTAGAGCGACAAGACGAGGTAAGGAAAGGGGCTTGTATCCTCCTTCTAGTTGGTTTCAGAGAAATTAGGGGGTTGGATCTTCCTTTAGGTTGGAGCATGTAAATAAAGGGGTCATAGCCTCCTTCTGGTTAGATCCAAAGAACACAAGGAGTTGGAGCTTCCTTTAGGTTGGAGCTTGTAAACTAGGGGTTTGGAGCTTCCTTCTAGTTGCAACTGGTAAATTGGGGAGTTGTAGCTTCCTTCAAGTTGGAGCCTCCTTCTAGTTGTAGCTAGAGAATTGGGAAGTCGGCGCTTCCAATGAATGTAATCATTGATATATATATGTGGTTTTCTCCCGTTTGGGTTTCCATGTAAACTATGGTGTACTTTGTACTTGATGTAATGTAGTTGATTGTTACTTCTTATGGTTATATTCTCATAATATATTGAATGCAATCATAAATGATATACTATTAATATATTGATGATATAATGTTTATAAAGTTGAATTG
>JASDQU010101912.1:70945-91770 GCA_032191745.1 Picea mariana
TGCCAAAGAGTCTTAAGGAAAGAGGGAGGAGCATGAGGCCTAGCTTTAGCTACACCGGAATGAGCCTCCTCCCCTTAGGGTTTTGATTTGGTGGCCCTGCCATTGCATCACCATTAAACCTAACTCTTCTGTCCTTAGGTTTAAGTCTTTCCAAGCCTTTAGTCTCTCTCCATTTGACTCCATTAACCCAAGGCACTAGTCTAAGTTGCAACGTTGAGCTCTTTATTCTCAAAACAATCTTTCAAACTTTCTTAATTTTGAAACCCTAACTAACCCTAGCTAGTTGATGACGTCTTGCCTCTTTGTAACTTTTTTCTTAGCATAAAAATTGCGGCTGACTCATCCTTTGATAGACATATAAGTGTTGAGGAATTTCATTGGCTTTAAAAGCAAAACGTTCACTTTGTTGTCTAGCTAACCTAACCCTAACCCTAAGGTGACGTCACACTTGTTTGAACTCTTGTTTGGCTTTAAACGTTGTGGTATTTTCACCCTTTGATAGACTTTGAGTTGTTGATCCTCTTCATAGGCTTGATTTGCAAAACGTCCTTCTCATTGTCTATTAAAACTAACCTAGAATTAGGGCTGACGTCACCTTTGTAGCATAATGACGCAGCAACAATATTTATATATGTGAGCACATTTAATGCATTGTGAGAATACAAGGATTTGATTTTATACATTGAATTCCAATATCTCTTTGTTGTATTTATTGAGGAAGTAATATTATAAGTTTTAGCTTTAATTTCAATCATTGACTTCGTCAATAATTACATTTATTATTTCTCATGTGTATGTATTGAAGATAGTCATTAATAGTTTGAAGTACTAACCACTACTACACATTTTAGTTTTATTTGCCTTGTCTCGCAAAAAGGTGCCCTTCAGTGGAATACCTTCATCTTTGACTATCTCTTTGGCAATAATCTGTGAAAGGAAACCCTCATCTCGATCCTTTAAACCTTAAGACCTTTCAGAACCCCAGATTACTAGGGACGTCTCCCTTGGGATTAGCCACCCTAAATATAAATAGCTCCCCATCGAGGTGACAGTGGGTGGGGAAGCTCCTGTTACGCCAGTTTGAGTCTTACTTCCAAGCTACTTAACCTATCCTACAAACTGAGCGATAACACTATAGAAATAACATGACCAAAAGGTTTACTTGTTAAGTCTCAGGATTCTAGGGGTTCTCACAATAACGCAAGGTACATGGGATATTATATCCGTAGTAGTTTTTTCTAATGCACAACTATTTGTAAGGGGCCTTCCAATATACTTTAGGTATGTGGAAGAACCACACAGTCCCCGGGTTGTAGCACTAACAAGTAACAACAACTCCTATGTTTCGAGACACCGGAAGACATCTATACCTACAAATCCATAAGATTCTCTCAAATTTATGTGATACTCCTTTTATCCCACTTTATTATAACTTTGCAATGACCCCAATTGAATATTACAGTTAAAAGATATGCAAATTTCCAAAAACAAAATGCACCTTTTAAACCTCGATTTGGAGGTGGTTCTGCTAGATGATCTTTCTTCTGTTGTATCTACAAAATTTCAGCTCTTCTGGGTCTGAAATTCTATTTTGTAATTCTTTGATACTTCTTCTCTGCAATGCCATAGGTATGATAAAAATAGGATGTGCCAAGTGGAAGTTATGGTAACTTCCCCACACCTTGGTGATTTTTGGCCCTTCCAGGAGAGTGTACTTCTAAAGCATTCCAAGAGAAGAATATCTGATATTTGATTCTGAAACTTGCACCTGAAATAACAAAGATTGCCCACTATACAATGCAACTAGCCTCACTTAATTTGGACACTCACTTAAGAATATATAACTATCTTACCCGTAACACATTTTTGCGACTAGTTAATATGACTAGTCAGCTACCCTATCTTACACAAGGTGTATCTATAAACGTAGGATGTCCTAGAAGATGGGATTTTTATCACTACTCCCTTGAAAAGTATTCTCTCAATATATGTTAGGAGTGGTCTTTCTAGTAGCCATAGCCATATTTTTACTTTCAACATTTCTCTCCACCCTGAACACATTCTCCAATGATTTGGTTTCCCAAAGAAAAATCTCATGTTGAATGTTATCCTTTAAAGTTCCTATGAATACATCAATCAAGTGCTCATCTGGAATATTTTTTACCTTTATATTCAATCTTTGGAAGTTCTCAATGTGCTCTGCAACTGAACCCTTTTGCTTGATATTTATCAATTGAATGAAGAAGGTATTGCTCCTTGTATTCTCATAGTATGCTATCATTTATTCCGTGAAAATTGTCCAAGTGACAAGTGATTTGCGAGAACAAATCCATTGATACCACACAAATTGATTGGGTTCTAAATATAAAGATGCAATTCATACCATTTGTGTGTGTGGCACATCATGTAGATCAAAGAATTGCTCCATCTGGAGTATCCATGTGATTGGATCCTTGCCACCAAACTTCCTCATATCAATCTTAGGAATGTGGTTGGTATTCAACCTAAACTTAGAGTTTCTGCAGTCTTGATTCATCTTCCTTGTGTCCTCATCATGAATTTCATGGGATACATTTTCACTTTTAGGTGGCCTCTCTATTATGAAATTTTTCAATCCTTCCATGATCTCCCTTTTTAAACCATCCATCTTAGTATCCATTATTGCTTCCAACTTAGCTTCAGTTGAATCCATCATACCTAGTAGTTCATATTTTGTTACTGCCTTCTTTTTTAAACCATTTATGTTCCTGTACATTTCTTCACCTTCATAAAGAGTCCAAGTGGGATTGTCTGAGGTTTTATTTGGTGTAGAAGTTCTATTTTTTGGTGGAATTTTGGCCAGTTATCACTGCAAGGTAGGAATTCCTAATTGTCTTAGGTAGAGGTCCTCACAAATAAGGGAATGTCAGGTGCTATAGGTCTCTGATATACGTCCGGGGTTCAACAATAGTACTTGTCCCAATATCTCAGGGAACTAACTAAGGAGGCTTGAACATGCCCTTAGCTATACTATCTAACTACCTAGGTACTAGAGAGTGATCTCCCTGAGTGTTGTTCTCTGTGTACTATAGAAATAAGACGACCAAAAGATTTACTTGGTAAGTCTCATGATTTTATATGTTCTCCTAATATGCGTAAGGTATGAGGGATCTTAGATCCACAGTAGTGTTTTCTAATGCACAATTGTTCATAAGGGGCCTTCCAATATACTCTAGGTATGTGGAAGAACCACATAGTCCCTAGGTTATATCACTGACAAGTAACGACAAGTCCTATGTTTCAAGACATTGTAATACGTCTATACCTAAAAATCCCTAAGATTCTCTCAAATTTATGTGATACTCCTTTTATCCCACTTTATTATAATTTTGTAATCACCCCAATTGAATATTATAGTCAAAAGATATGAAAATTTCCAAAAAAAAAACACACCTTTTAAACCTTGATTTGGTGGTGATTCTGCTAGACGATCTTTCTTTTGTTGTATCTTCTCTGCAATGCCACCATTCTGGTCAAAATTGGATGTGCCAAGTGGAAGTTATGGTAACTTCCCCACACTTTGCTGATGTTTGGCCCTTCCAGGAGAGTGTACTTGTAAAGCATTCCAAGAGAACAATATCTGATATTTGATTCTGAAACTTGCACCCAAAATACTAAAGATTGTCCACTATCCAATGCAACTGGTCTCACTTAATTTGGATACTCACTTAAGAATATATCACTATTTTACCTGGAACACCTTTTTGTGACTAGTTAATATGACTAGTTAGCTACCCTATCTTACAAAGGATGTATCTATAAACGTAGGATGAACCAAAAGATGAAATTTTTATCACATATCCCTTGACAATTTATCTAAATAGACTTCTAGTTTCAAGGTCTGAAATGTCACATAAAATATTTTATAGTGAAAATTCCATGATGATTAAATTTAGGATGATTCCAGAACCCGATCTTACATAGGCTATATCTCTGAAAGTATAAAGTCTTAGGAGATGAAATGTTAAACCCAAGTACCTTGATTTGTTTACTAATTATCCTCCAAGGTGTTCCTTTTGAAACATCGTACACAAAAAATTATATTGATAATTCCAAGGTGTCTTAGATGCAACAGCGAAACCCCAAGATCTTGATCTCTGATCCCAAATGTTAAGAACCAAATATCAAAATAGCATAAAAACCTCAGAATAAGTACTCAATGCCTTGAAAAAGAGATAATTTTAGATAATAATCCTTTTCAAGGGGAAAACCTCCTTATACACCACATAAATTTACAAATACAAGATGATTCCAAATGAAAAGGTCTTTTTGGTATATATAGGAGTCTAGGAGGTACAATTACAACTAATGGACCCAAGTGGACATAAATAAAATAACAATACTATTGTAATATGCCCCAATTAAGGGGTAATGTGCCACTATTTAGGGATTATCAACCATTGTGTGATGTTTTTTCCATTTCTCAGTCTAAATATGTAGTGGATTTGTTGTCATGTTTTAAGATGGCTGATTGCAAGCCTTGTCACTCCCTTTCAGTATGGAGTGAATCTTACTAAAACATGTCAAACACCTGCTGTTGATGCTGCACTTTATTGATGATTGCTCAAAAATCTTATTTATTTTACTCATGGTCGACGTGATATCTCCTTTATTGTTAGTGTGGTTTCTTGATTCATGTAGGATCCCAAAGAAAGCCACTAGAAAACAATCAAACACATTGTTCGATATCTGAAGGGTACCACTTACTTTGGTATCAAATATTTTAGTAGTTTAGATGTGCTAGTCGACTTCACCAACTCTGACTAGGATGGCGATGGAGATGACTGAAAGTACACTTTTAGGTATGTGTTTCGCTATAGAACTAGACCTTTGGTGTGGTCATGCAAGAAACATAAGGTAGTTTCTCTGTTGACTATAGAAGAAGAATATCATGGTGTTTTTCAAGTAGGTACTAAAGCAGCTTAGATTTGTCAACTTTTGGGAGAGCTTGGATTTCCTATTCATACCTCAACTACAATCTTTTGTGATAATAAAAGTGCCATATAGGTTGTTGACAATCATGTTTCTCATAGTAAGATGAAGCATGTTGAGATACATGCTCACTATTTGCGACAATCGGTTCCTGATAACGTTGTTTCTCTTGAATATTGTCGTACTAAAGATCAAGTTGTTTATATATTCACCAAACCTTTAGCTAAATACATATTTATCAAGCACCACACTTTGCTTGGGCTTCAGGAAGATGCAATTATGGGGGGGTGTTCGAGTGATGTAGTTTCACCTCCTGAACCTTCAGAGTCGTGTGATGATGGGGGGGTGTTGGAACATCAATAATTGATGGTTCAACACACATCTTCTAGGTTCATTCAATAGATAGGTATACCTACATATGGACATAGTCGATCAGGAGATCGACCAACACACCACACTAGTCATTCGAGTAGTTGACTTGCTTGTCGGTCGAAAAATCGATCAGTAGTCGAAGATAGTTAGGGAAATGGATCGACCACCCCTAAAATCAACTACAAATTGGATGGATAGTCAATATGGTTGAGTATCATTGAGCTGACTTGACAGAACCAATTTTGTGGAATCAAATCTAACCTTCGACGGTTGTATGTGGACAAGATATTTCAGATTCTCTAGGAGTTGGTTAGATCTTGGTCTTTAAAAGAATACCCCTTGGGTCAGTTTCATATGTTGAATGTGAAGTGATTTCATATTTCACAATAGATCATGCAGATCAATATGTGCAATATGCACTATGATGTTCTGATCACAGTACTATGTTCTTAAGTGTTTTAATAGTGTCTTTAGATGCCATCTCTATTCTTCGAAATTGTTTGTCCCTCTTCAATTGTCTGCAGTATTTTGTTCTTTGTTTCTTATTGTGTTCCATTTCATTCCCCAACATGTAGGATGAAACATTAAACAATATAACTAGAAATATAAATCATCATCACATATATAGCATGCATTACTCAATATCCATGAATAGATAAAGGAAACAACATAACTCTATTTAGCATTCATATTAGACACATACTCTTAGTTTTGAAGAGGGAGCCCAACTACTCATTCATTCATTTTATGAGACTTATAAAGGGTTTCCACAACATCATAGTGAATATATTGAGATCTCAATAATTTCCACAACCATCAACATCTAACTGTATAAAAAGATAACGAGCTAACCCCTTTATCTGAGCCTCGATGGAATTTTATACAATGATAGTGGCCAAAGTTGACCATGTCAATTTATCTACAAAATGGATAAGGATGACTATGTCAATCCATTACCCAAGTCAATTATTAATTATGCTCCTAAACTTTTATCCCTTTACATATGACTTTTGTTGCATTCTTTTATCCTCTTCCACGTCCCTTGCACTGATCTCTATGCCCTTCTATGGTGCATCCTCATCCTCATATTTCCAAAAATGAAGGGGCCAAATTGACGTAGCACCCCTACCTTAGTAGGTTCTACTTGACCTCTCGGTCTAAGGATCGTTCTTAATCTCCCCTTTGAGTCTGATTGACTCTTTGATTCCCTGCAGGAATCCTCAACACACAAGTGTTTCCATGAGTCCTTATTAGGAGTTATGCTTGTGAGAACACTCACTAAGCACCAAATCTTACCCACGTGACCAACTGATGTGACAACATCAGGGATGATTTTAAGGATGGAAATTTATTTTAAAATGTAGAAACCTTGGTGAATCTTACTAATCCTTCATATGCCAAGTATAAATGATTGGCGATATTTTTGTAAAAATATTCAAATTTCTAAGGATTTTATATAGTTTTTATAAAATTTTGGCAATTTTTAAGGTAAAATAATTTTATCCTATAGAATTTGGGCGAATTATTTTTAAAATAGTGAATATCATTTTTGGAAAAACCATTGAAAATTAGCCCATGAGCGAAATTTAGCCCCTAAAATAATCCCTGGACCACATCCTTTTCCCGAAAAGGTAATTTTGGTTTTGTGACTTCGTGATCCATAATATGAGCTCCTCTGACTCTTTTGATCCCTAAAACCCCAAAAAGGGATAACGAACCATTGTCTCCTCCCTTGACTTCACTTGATGTGACCTTTGACTAAAACTTGGTGCCAAATATTTCGGCACTCTGGGATTTCACGTATCGACAATTTGCAATGTAACAAATCCCTTTGCCCGATAGCCGAAATCGTGATGAATTCTCACCACAAATCAATGGCTTTGAGATTCCTGCGATATGACGGTCCTGATTCTATCAGGACTTCGTGAATCAGGAGTTTGCAACTCTCGACTCCGAGTCACAACTTTCTCCACACCCCGAATTCCGAAATGACGAAATTCAAGCAAGAGATCAACGACTCTCGTTGATCCAAATCCAATAGCCACTACTCCTCTTGATATTTGTTCTGCTTCAATCTCAAGGATTTTTCAAGGGTTCTTGGATGCACCCCTTGCGACACTCCCCATAACCTCTAGTTATTTCACACTTCCAACTCTGTGCACTCCTTTGCGACAATAGTTCTTCAATCTTTATCCTTGGTTGGTAAAGTCTAAGACTTCAACCGCCTACGTACACTTTGCACAGCTCTGTGATATATGTGTACTTCTACTAGTATGAGAACAACAATATCCCTCCTGAACTTTTCTGAGATAAAACTCAAAGACTTGTCAACGCACTCTTTGCGGACTTTCACTGCACTCCTTGCAAGAATTCTTAGGACGAGAAACAATTGAAGCTCACATTCCTCCTCTCAGAGACTCGATACATTCAACATGAAATCAAGAGCATACACACACATAACATTGAAACAAATGAATAACAGAGAATATAAGCAAACTGTAAACATACCATTCACTAGATGCAAACAATATTCATCACAACACCATGAAATTGGATCAAAGCTTCTTTATATTAATCCAAGTGCATATGTACATGGGTTCTATAGAAACAACTATCTGCTCATACAAATTCTACAATCTTTGTTCTCCTCTATGCTCTCTTTCTCTACAACTCCTCACTCTTACAATGAAAATAATCCTTCTTGTTACAATACAATACATGCGAGAGAGATATCTATAGTTTTCCCTCCTACACTCTAAGTTGTCTAATCTGGAATTAAAAGCTACAACTACTTTACATTTATTACAATTAAATGCCTCCATATCCGACAGATGAGAGCAACGCTCAAGATCTGTTTACAATATTCAAAACATAAATGCAAATAGATCCTCCTAGATATTACATTAATTTTTCCTCTCTTAAATTCAAAACATTCTCAAAATGTGTGTTGGTGCATATCCAATTGTCCTTTTCCTTTGCGCTTACTTTGCTGGCTTGCTTATGATGATCCTGCATCATATTCCTCTGGCTAAAAAAATTCATGAACTCCTGTTCATGAGCTCCTGCACCATTTGTCCATCTTTCTGGATACTTTCTTCACTTTCCCAACTTGCATCTTCAATCGGGTGTCCTTTCCATTTTACGAAATACTCAAAATATGTCTTCCTCCAGGGCTTCTTGTTAACTTTCTAATCAATGATATTTTCCATCCTTTGATTTTCAGCTACATGCATCTGTTTGACCCATTGAACTTCCTTTTGATCCTCTGATCTCTTTATTTCATCTACTTTGTAAGGATACAAATCTGCTACGTTGAATATGATAGATATTCCTACACCATCTGCCAATTCTATTTCATAATCATTGGCCTCAAATTTTCTCAGAATCTTACACGGCCCTATCTTTTTCATCTTTAGTTTATTATATGTTCCCCTTGGGAACATTTCTTTCTTAGATGTGCTAAGACCAAATATCCCACTTCAAACTAAAGTTCTCTTCTGTGTTGATCTTCTCTGTGCTTGTATTCCTGGTTGGATTTTTGCAATCGCTCCTTAATTTTGTCGTGGAGCTCTTGAATTTCTGCTACAAAATCCTTTGCTCCAACATTTCTGAATTCACTTTGCTCTAAGTCCCTCAGCTTAGATACTCCTCTCGACTACATTCCATACATTATCTGGAATGGGCTCTGTCCTGTGCTTCTATTAAGTGAGTCATTATATGCAAATTCTGATTGTCATAGAATTTGATCCCATTGACTATGATGTTCAGCTACTAAACTCCTCAATAAATATCCTAAGCTTCGGTTTACTACCTCATTTTGTCCATCCGTCTAAGGGTGATACGCTGAGATAAAAGATAAGTTTGTTCCCAGCTTCTTCCATAATGTCCTCCAAAAATGAACAACAAATTTGGTATCCCTGTCCGAAACAATACTCTTGGGTAAGCCATGAAGTCTAACAACCAGGGATGATTTTAAGGATGGTTTTTTTTTTTTTAAATGTAGAAACCTTGGCGAATCTTACTAATCCTTCATATGCCAACTATAAATGTTTGGCGATATTTTTGTAAAAATATTCAAATTTTTAAGGATTTTATATAGTTTTTATAAAATTTTGGCGATTTTTAAGGTAAAATAATTTTATCCTATAGAATTTGGACGAATTATTTTTAAAATAACGAATCTCTTTTTTGGAAAAAGCATGGAAAATTAGCCAATGAGCGAAATTTAGCCCCTAAAATCATCCCTGCTAACAACTTATTTGAAAAACAGGTTTGCAATGTGTGTTGCATCATTGGTTTTCTAACATGTAATAAAATGTTCCATTTTAGATAATTTGTCGAATACCATGAATATGGAATCACAACCCCTATGTGTCCTCTACATTCCTAACAAAAAATCCATGCTTACCACATCCCACGGCCTCTCTGGTATTGGCAATGGTTGATACAATCCTGTATTCTATCTTTTCCCCTTTGTGTGCTGGCAAATTCTACATTTGTTGACAAAATTCTTGACATTTGTCCTCATCCCTGGCCAATAATATAAACTGTTCAGTTGCGCGAAGCTTTTTCATGGCCGAAATGTCCAACCAATCCCCCACTATGTTTTTCCTTCATAAGATTCTCTCTCATAGAACCCTTTGAGATACACAATTGATTTCATTTGAATAATAGTCCATCCTAGACCATATATTCAATCTACTGGCTTATGTCTCTTAGAACATGATTCTCACATGCTTCATAAGCATCCCCAAAATCTGAATCATCCTTGTACATTTCCTTAAGGTTATCAAAACCTAAGGTTTTCACACGAAACTCCTACAGAATCAAAAATTTCCTGCTCAACGCATCAACAACTTTGTTAACAGTTCCAAAAATGTTCTTTATAACAAAAGTAAAATTCTGCATAAACTGAACCCATTTCGCATGTTTATGGTTCAATTTATCCTGTCGAGTTATGAATTGTAAAGCATGGATGTCACTATACAAGACAAACTCTTTTAGAACCAAGTAATGCCTCCATTTCTTCAACGCCTGTATGATTGCATAAAACTCTTTATCATAAGTTGAATATTTTATCTTTCCCTCATTCAGCTTCTCACTGAAGTATGAAATTGGTTTATTGTCTTGAATTAAGACTGCTCCAATCGCAAATCCACTTGCGTCACATCTGAATTGAAATGTTTTACTGAAGTCTAGCAAAACCAGAACTGGCTGTCTAGTTATCTTCTCCTTCAACAACTTGAAACCTTTCTTTGCTTCCTTTGTCCAATGAAAATATTTATGTATTTTTTTGACCGTGTCCATCATTGGTGCACTAATCCCACTAAAATTTCTGATGAACTTCCTTAAAAACTAGCTAATCGATGGAAGCTTCTAACTTCAAAGATATTCCTTGGCGATGGTCAATCTCTGATTGATTTTACCTTCTCAGGATCCATCTTCAACTCATTCGAAGAGATTAAAAACCCCAAATAAATGAGTTATTTCTTCATGAAAGACAACTTCTTCAAATTTATCAACAACTTCTCTTGCTGCAATCTCCTCATCACTAGAGTTAAGTGTCTCAAGTGTTCCTCCTCAGTCTTACTGAAGATTAGTATATCATCAAGATACACAATTACAAACTTTCCAATGAAATCCTTCAAGACTTCGTTCATTAATATCATGAAAGTACTTGGCGCATTTGTCAAACCAAACGGCATGAAAATCCATTCATACAACCCTTCATTTGTCTTGAATGTTGTCTTCCATTCATCACCTTCCCTCATTCTAATATGGTGATAACTTCTTTTCAAATCAATCTTTGAAAAACAAATTGCTCCACTCAAACAATCCATTAATTCATCCATCCTTGGTAAAGGAAATCTATACCTGATGGTGATTTTTTTTATAACCCTTGAGTCTGTACACATTCTCTAGCCACCATCTTTCTTCAAACTTAAGACTATTGGCATAGCGCATGGACTCAAGCTTTCTATAACCAACCCTTTGTCCATCAAATATTGGACTTGCTTATTGACCTCTTCATTCTCCTACGGCATCAATCTGTATGTTTCTTTGTTTGGTAAAATTTCTCCTGGTATAAGGTCAATGTGATGGCTTATACTTCTGATGGGCGACAACGAACAAGGTAAATTGTAGACCACTATATCAGCGAAATTCTCCAGCAGTTCCTTAATTTCCTCCAGTAGATCATCTATCAAAGTACTTGTCAAGATGACTCTAGGTTTCCTCACCACAACAAACTTCATATCTTCATCTTTCTTGACTTCATCCAGAAGTTCCTTCCCACTCATGAAAAGTATAGTATTGCTTGTTTATGCTTTCACCTTTTTGTCTTCAATTGGTAGCAACATATGTGTTCTACCATTCTTTTCCAAGGTGTATGTGTTATTTCTTCCATCATGAACAACATTTTTGTCATATTGCCACGGTCTCCCCAACAAAATATGACAAACATCCATGGGAATGACATCACATAAAATCTCATCTCTGTACCCCCCTATCTTAAATTCAACTAAACATTGTTTAGCGACAGTTACCTGATGTCCTTTTTGCAACCATGAAACCTTGTATGGGCTTGGATGTGCAACTGTCTCCAATTCCAGCTTCTTCACCATTTTTGTGGATACTAGATTATCTGTACTTCCACTGTCCATTATTACCTTTCATACCCTATCCTTGGTCTTGCAAGTAGTTATGAACAAACTGTTTCTTTGGACTGGATTCTCCATCTGTTTCTTTGGCTTCAAGAGAATTTTACGCATCATTAAGGATCTTCCGCCTTCTACATCTTCTGTCTTTTCTCTTCTGAAATGTGAGCTTCTCTCTCATCTCTTTTTATATTAGTACATTCAAAATATTTGTGTCCGATCTTTCCACAGACAAAACACTTTATCTCTCCTCCTTCGCCTCTTCCATTTCCTCTTGCTCGCGGAAAAGGGTTCTTATCAACATACCGTCTTCCCTGTGAACTTCCTCCTCTTTCAGGGTGATTATGAGGTTTCTTTTCTTCATATTTAGTCTTCTATACTCTTTCCTAGTAAATTTCTTTGCCTCTACTTTGACTTCTACCTCTGGCCCTTTGACTTCACTTTCGGGCCAATTTTTCTTCTTCCTTTAAATCCATTTGATAAGAATAATCTACATTCTTGTTCGTCATCATGCTCATCTCATCTTGAATGTCATATCTCAGACCATTCATATATATGGAAACTTTTTCATCGTCACTTTCACGATGACCTTCTCTAATGCTTATCCTGTAGAACTCTTCAGTGTATTCCTTCACTGACGTCCCTTTATGTCTCAAATTCTACATTCTTTGAAACATATTAATTTGATAATATCTGGGTATAAAATTGGCTTTCATCTTTGCGACCATCCTATCCCAGCTTTTGATTCTTTGCTTGTCTTTGCAACACCTGTCATCTTGCAGTTCATCCCACCACAGTGTTGCATGCCCTTTAAGTCTAGTGACAACATTTTTAACTTTCTTATCCTCCTCGACATCCTCATAGTCGAAGTATTTATCTAGAGCTCTAAACAAATATAGAAACTCCTCAATGTCTAAGTTGCCTTCATACATTGGAATATCCATTTTTGCTCTGGCACCTATTCTTGCAACAACTCTAAATAGACATTCTTCTGCAGCATCTTCGGCTACAATTTCTTCTTTAGCTCCAACCTCATTTTCACTTTCAGCCTCACTCACATCTCCAACATCAACTGTCTGTCTCTGTGTTGTCTCCGTAGCATCTAACCGAGCATAGAGTTCTCTCATTTCCCTTTCCACACCTGGATCGGGCATTGGTCTATATTGACGTATTCTTGGTGACATTGTTCAAATCTATTCCACGTAGAATTTGAATCACAATTTGCCTTATGTTCTCTCCTTCTTACAAAAAACATTGATTGTAAGCTCTGATACCACCTAACGCAACATCCCTACCTCAGCAGGTTCTAATTGACCTCCCAGTCTAAGGATCATTCTTAATCTCCCCTTTGAGTCTGATTTACTCTTTGAATCCCTGCAAGAATCCTCAACACACAAGTGTTTCCACAAGTCCTTCTTAGGAGTTACGCCTGTGCGAACAAGCACTAAGCACCAACTCTTACCCACGTGACCAACTGAAGTGATCACAACCTTCGCCCGAAAAGGTATTTTGGGTTTCACAACTTCGTGATCCATGATGTGAGATCCTTTGACCCCTTTGATCCTTGAAACCCCTAAAATGGATAATGGATCTTTGACTCCTCCCTTGACTTCACTTGATGTGACCTTTGACTAAAATCTGGGGCCAAATATTTCGACACCTCGGGATTTCGCGTATCGATGATTTGCAATGTAACAACTCCCTTTGCTCGATAGCCAAAATCATGATGACTTCTCACCACAAATCAATGACTCTAAGCTTCTTGTGATCTGACGGTCCTGATTCTATCGGGACTTCGTGAATCGAGAGTTCGCAACTCTCAACTCCAAGTCACAACTTTCTCCACACTTCGAATTTCGAAATGATGAAATTCAAGCAAGATATCAACGACTCTTGTTGATCCGAATCCAACAGCCACTACTCCTCCCGAGCTTTGTTATGTTGCAATATCAAGGATTTCTCAAGGGGTATTACATGCACCCCTTGTGGCACTCCCAATAACCTCTGGTTATTTCATGCTTCCAACTCTGTGCACTCCTTTGCAACAATAGTTCTTCAATCTTTCTCCTTGGTTGGTAAAGTCTAAGACTTCAACTACCTGTGTACACTTTGCATGGATCTGTGCTATACCTGTACTTCTGCTGGTATGAGAACAATGATATCCCTCCTGAAATTTTTTGAGATAAAACTCAAAGACTCGTCAACACACTCTTTGCAGACTTTCACTACACTCCTTGTAGGAATTCTTAGGATGAGAAATAATTGAAACTCATATTCCTCCTCTCGTGGACTTCATACATTCAACATGAAATCATGAGCATACACACACAAAGCATTGAAACAAACTCATAACGGAGAATATAAGAAAACTGTAAACATACCATTCAATAGATGCAAACAGTATTCATCACAGCACCATGAAATTGGATCAATGCTTCTTTATATTAATCCAAGTGCATATGTACATGGGTTCTATAGAAACAACTATCTGCTCATACAAATTCTACAATCTTTGTTCTCCTCTATGCTCTCTTTCTCTACAACTCCTCACTCTTACAATGAGAATAATCCTTCTTGTTACAATACAATACATGCAAGAGATATTTCTAGAGTTTTCCCTCCTACACTCTAAGATATCTAATATGGAATTAAAAGCTACAACTACTTTACATTTATTACAATTAAATTCCTCCATGTTCGACAGATAAGAGCAATGCTCAAGATCTGTTTACAATCTTCAAAACATAAATGCAAATACATCCTCCTATATATTACATTAATTTTTCCTCTCTTAAATTCAAAACATTCTCAAAATGTGCATTGGTGCATATCCAACTGTCTTTTTCCTTTGCGCTTGCTTTGTTGGCTTTCTTATGATGCTCCTGCATCACAACTAGTCTCAAATATCTTTTCTTCCTTGAATCCAAGTGACAAGGACATAATACATATTGTAAATAATGTTTTAGATCACAATACCATGAATTAGTGGTAGCAAGAATGTAATATACATCAATAGTATATGTAGAGATCTTATTTTCCCACCCTACTTCATCAATATCAACCTAATCCTGTGCTCCAGCTCCTAGTTTGTAAACCCCTTGGCCTCAAACCATAGTGGTTGGTTTGAACACCAAATTGTAGTATATAGAAGTCATCTAGTTTTCTCTCATTTCTCCAAGTTCCTTTTGAATAAAGAGAGATCTAATAGCTAAATGTGTGGCCACCACAATAGTGTGACTTTTCATAATGTAAGACCTGAAATGTTTTACTACTTTAAATACAATGAATTCTTGTTTTTTAATTGTTGGTTAGTTCATTTCATCACCTTGTAGGTATATTATCATGAATGAAATAGGAAATTCACTCCATTTACCTTCTTTATAGGTGAGCACAACAATTGGGACATGTTCATATGAAAAATTCTATAAAAATAATTTTTTATCAAAATATGGACTACACAATGCCACTGTAGTAGCAATGACAACCTTTATCTTCTTGAAAGTGTCCTTCACAATTTTAGTCCACTTAAAAATATTTCTTAATCATTTTTTGGAAGGGTATAATAGTTTATGCAAAGTTTGAAACACAATGCCTTACAAAACTAATCTTATTGAAGAAAGATTGCATTGTTTTCTTGTTATGAGGCAAAGGAATATGACTAATGGCCTTATTTCTTTCTGGATCAACTAATATAAAATATTTATAAATAACATGACTAAGTAGTTTTCCTTCAATCACTACTAACATACTTTTTTTTTAGTTCAAAGAAATCATATATTTCCTTCATATCTCAAAATTTTGCTTGATATGTTGCAGAGGCTTAGATTGATTCATTGAATATATAGTAACATCATCTAGATATACTATCACACTACGATTAATTAAACCTTTGAAATCAATGTCCATAGCTCTTTGGAAAGTACCTTCATCATAATCAATCCTAAAGATATTCTTTTGTACATGAAGGTTCCACATTTAGTTTGAAATGTTTTTTGACATCCATGAACTCAACTCATGGTTTTAAAATTTACATATTCTTTACATTTTTGGGTCATTTTGTATTAAGTAAACCTATGAAAGACATATCCATATCTCTTTGGAAAGTATCTTGGGCATAATCAATCTGGAAGACATTATTTTGTACACAAAGGTTCCCCATTTAGTTCGAAAATTTAGCTCGACATCCATGAACTCCATTCATGGTCCTGGATTTTACATATTCTTTATATTTTTTTACTCATATTGTATGGAATTATGTTTTGGTAAATGGTAACAAGCAATATACCACCATTTTATTGCATACAAATAATGGTTAGTTGCTAGTTGATGATGTACAACTATTGGTAAAAAATGACTTTGGGAATTGATGTGCATGTCTATAAAATCATAATGATGGGACAAGATCAATCTTTCTCTCACAAGGGTGTTCAAATATGTTATAACATATGAACCCTAACATGTGAGGGAAAAACAATAGTCGATGGATATAATATATTATAATAACTTCAGAAGGATCTAACATAGAAACAAGAGTGAAGTATTTCTCACTTAGGATAAAAAATGAATTTACAAGAACAAACCAATGTATCATATACTCTCTTCCCCGAGGTGGGCATACCCATGTTCATAGATAAATTAATCATGACTACCAAATAAAGTACACTATATATCCATGAAGTGTATATAGAATGCAAAATCATTTCCACGAAACAATACACGGTGAATCCATGTTAAAATAGTATCACAACCATGAGAAAATACATAATGAATCTTAGTATTCAGGAGGAGAACATATAGAAATGTATAAAGTACAAATTGATTCTCCATAGTGCCAATGTTGTAGGCGATAGTGGTACTATAAAAATATCCTAGCCAAAGCATTAATATGGGATTTAATCACATGGCAAGGTGTTCAATCCAAATCCTTCTCGTTGTATGATTATTCCATATGTGAATAAATGATCTGAGGTCAAACATGGGATGATATGTCTCATTACGAAGGATTAATTAATCTCGTTCCTAGACATGAGGTAAACCACCAATGATGATAATGGACACCATGGTACATAACACATTCTAAAAAGAATGGATAGATGTGTTGAAGTTGAACATTCATAGAATGCATCAAGTAGGAATACTTGATGAATGTCCATTATTGAAGGTGAGGAAACCTACCACCAATGACTACAAGCCCTAAGGTAACAGATGGTCTCTAAATCCCCATTCTAGAATATATGAACTAGATCCGATAGGAAGATATCCACTAGAATAACAAAATTAAGGCATCCCTCATCATCCAACACGAGATAAATATGGAACATGACTAGTGTTAGAAATGGGTCTTGGAAAATCATTGGAGAGAGCATACCATCGAGTATAAATTTGGCATGCATTGGATGAAAATAGTGCATAAATAAGTCCCTCTTATAAGCAACCAATAATGAAAATAACTAACATAGACGAGGAAATCCACCAATGATGAAATCAAAATCCAAGGTACAACACAAATCCCACCATGTGAATAAAATTCTTACTATTGAACATAGGGGAAATCACTTAGTAAGTAACCAATGATGTGATGGCATATATTGAGCTCAAGGTAACCTATCAATGATGAAATTAAGTCCCAAGGTGTTATTGACTCTAATTCTATATCCCAAAGTAATCTCTCACAATCAATAAGAGAAGACCCTCCAATGAGAAAGCAATGATGAATTCTTTCACTTTGGTGCAAGATAAAAAGCATTGGATGTGATAGAAAAATGAGACAAATTGACATAGGGGAGGCCAACATTGGACAAATATAAACATATGAGGAATGGAAAACTTAGTTGAATACTTCCCTTGAACATAAGCACAACATAATGGATAAGGCAAGTGTTGGAAGATTGGTTGTTGTCATTGATGTCAACCCTAGTCATTGGTTTTGGACTGCAAGATTGATGAAGGCATTTGGACATGAAGGACAATTAAAATGCAGATACAACACCCATGGATGGATAGTATACATCATGTTGTTTCCAGTGGTATGTGGCATGTCACGTGGATCCTCATGGTTGAGGAGAAATGAATTTTTGAAGATGACAAAGTGAATTCAAGGAAATACATGTAGGCCCTAAAGATAATTAAAGAAAAGAATTACAAAATAAGAAAGTGTCAGGTCGGCCTTAATGTTAAAGGGAAGTGAAATGAATGGTATAAATAAATATCATTATACATTCATTTGATACACAAGTCGAATTTCAGAGGAAATCAGAAGTAAAGAAGGCCAGATTTCAAGGGAGGATGAAGTCTTTTGGTGATGTGTTCTAAGGTATGTTATTTTCAGGTCATCTTACCATTTTCTCTATAACTTATTTTCTAGAACAATTCAGATGGTGAAATTGATATGGTATTGAAAATACATATCAAGGTACTTGTGGTAAATTTTTCATCTCTTTATTCCCTATAATTGTGGAGATACACTCTATGGAAGATAGGGTTTTTTACCAGTCCCGAAGCTAGTCAATAAACATGTGTTCTGAGTAAAACCGTAATAACTTATTCATAGAGAATACAAATTAAGTGGGACCAATTTAATTGGAAACAGTACATATTGTAGTTTCTTGTGTGTGAGTTTCAGAATCTGATGTTAAATATTAAGTGCGAGGCATTCTATACAAGTTCACTCTCCTGAATAAACTAGAATTGAATAAAGTCTACCATTCTCTGTATAAATTCTTTTTAGGGAGGATTAAATTATTGAAACATGGAGGAGTTTCAGAGAATACATTGAGTAATATTATCTAAAGGATCAGAGTATTGCAAGAATTAAATAATTACATAAGTTGAATAAGTCTCAGGAAGCATTATCATGCTCTATGTGATGGTTGGTTGATGATGATGATTTAATGTAAAGTTTTATTATCTCTCATATATTATTGGGTGGAAGAAAGGGGAAAGGATGGAGAGTTCATCCCTCTCTTGATATTGGAGTATTGTATCTTCCTCTTGGAGGTTTATCCCTCCCTTTATATTTGGAAGCTGTAGCTACCTTTGGAATTCATTACTTCCCTTGATCAATAACTATTGATTATTTCTCATATATTGTGCATGGTGTATTGGTGTAACTCTTATACTATTGTTCATTTCTCATTGGATATAATTGAATGTTTTAAGTATAATTGGAATTTTTTTTTAAATTGTACTTGATACTGATTCACCCCCCTCTCAGTATCAACAATTGATATCAGAGCGGGTTACCTTCAGTACATTTTAACTACTGGAAGGAAGATCCTAAGAAGAAATGGAAGACAAAATTCCAAATGGGATTCCACCATTTGATGGAATAAATTTTGAATACTAGAGTAATATAATGGAAACTTACTTGAAAGCTCTTGGGGAAGATGTTTGGTTATCATTTTCTTCAGGATACAATGCTTTCAAGAAACCAAAGACTGCAACTCAGAAGGAAGCAAAAAGGATCAAAAAATTGGCAATAGATACCATTCTGGATGGATTGACAGATTCAGTGAAATCCAAGGTGGTATCATGTGCATCATCAAAAGAGATTTGGGACAAGCTACAAGACCTTTATGCAAGGGAAGAAGAAGAAGAAGAAGTTGAATCAAATTACAACATCTAAAATTTCAAAGAAGCAAATAGAGGTCAGTTCTTTTTCTTTAATTGTGAAGGAGCAGGACATGTTGAATTTGAATGTCCTCATCCAAGGATTGAAAGAGATGACACTAAAGAATAAAATTCCAGTGAAGAAGAAGAAAATCATGAAGCATAAATTATTCAACAAGAAGATGAGAATCTTAAAAAATTGAATCATGTTGAGATTGAAAATAGAAATCTCAAAGACACGCATAGAAAAATAAGAAGTGAATTGGGTAGTTGTGAAAAGACAGTTGTAAGCTTGAAGAAACAATTAGAATACTTTGAGAAACTAAGAGAAGAAAAAATTTCCTTGAAAATTCTACTCAAAGAAGAAAGAAGAATAGGAGAAGTAAGGAATGTCCAAATGATGAAGAAAGAAGAAGATTGTGAAAAACTTAAACAAGAAGTTGTCTCATTGAGGAAGAGGTTAATAAACTCTCAAGTGCCAAAATACTTAACACATATTGGATGCATGGGTGAAACTTCATACAAAGAATATGAAAATACCAACAAGAAGGTTGAAGAAAGAGCTACATAGACAGTTGATGAGAAGTGGACCAGGATACCAGAAAGAAGGAATGATTACAAAAGAGATGAATATCCAAGAATACCTCCTACCTTCAGGAATCAAAGAAGCTTCAATCAATATGAAGGAAACTACAGAAGAGTAGATCATGAACCCATATGGACTACATCCCAAGGAAGGCCACTTACTCCAAGGTATCAAAATTTCTTTCTTGGTCATTGTTATACTTGCAAACATTTTGGACATAAGGAAATCAATTGTAGAATCAATGAAAGGAACAAATACGCAAGAAACATGAATGGTGTAAATAGAAGATATGGAAATTATCATGGATTTGTCAATAGAAGTTATAATTCATTTTCCCCATTGATGGACAAAAGTATTGTATGCTACAAATGTAATTATCTTGGTCACAAAGCATGAGATTGCAAATTTATGAATGAAGTCTATGCCAACCACAGTATGGATAAGGAAAGAGATTCCAAACAATGAAGATTGTTGAATAGCATTAACCACTGAAGAATGTAAAGAAGAAGATAAATGGTACATAGACAATGGATGTTCTTCACACATGACCGGGGATCAAGACAAATTCATTATCTTGAAGAGAAAGGATGGCAATGTAGCATTTGGAGATGACTAATCTACCAAAATACTTG
>JASDQU010101912.1:91935-107172 GCA_032191745.1 Picea mariana
AAGAAAAAGTCCCAAAGACCCAAAATAAGGATGAAGTATTATTGAGTGCCACATGTTCAGGGGGAGCAGCCCCAAAGAATAAGGTTACATTTTTCCATTAAACTCAGAGGGAGAAGCCCTATACTTTTCCATTAATGTCAAAGGGGGAGAGAAATTGGGATCATGATGATAGGGGGAGCATGAGTTTTTCCATCAATGACAAAGGGGGAGATTGTTGGAAGATTGGTTGTTGTCATTTATGTCAACCCTAGTCATTGGTTTTGGACTGCAAGACTAATGAAGGTATTTGGACATGAATAACAATACACATAAATATACAACACCCATGGATGGACAGTATACATCATGTTGTTTCCAGTGGTATGTGGCACGTCATGTGGATCCTCATGGTTGAGGAGAAATGAATTTTTGAAGATTACAAAGTGAATTNTTAAAGAAAAGAATTACAAAATAAGAAAGTGTCAGGTTGGCTCTAATGTTAAAAGGAAGTGACATAAATGGTATAAATAAATATCATTATACATTCATTTGATACACAAGTCTAATTTCTGAGGAAATCAGAAGTAAAGAAGGCTGGATTTCAAGGGAGGATGAAGTCTTTTGGTGATGTGTTCTAAGGTATGTTATTTTCAGGTTATCTTACCATTTTCTCTATAACTTCTTTTATAGAATGATTCAGATGGTTAAATTGCTATGGTATTTAAATTGCATATCAAGGTACCTGTGGTAAAAGTTTCATCTCTTTATTCCTTATAATTAGGGAGATACACTCTGTGAAAGATAGGGTTTTTTACTAGTCCTGAAGCTAGTGAATAAACAAGTGTTCCAGGTAAAACAGTCATAACGTATTCATAAAGAATCCAAATTAAGTGGGACCAATTTCATTTTAAATAATACAGACTATAGTTTCTTGTATACGAGTTTCAAAATCTGATGTTAAATATTGAGCATGGGGCATTCTGTACAAGTTCGCTCTCCTGAATAAACCAGAATTGAATAAAGTCTACCATTCTCTCTATAACTTATTTTTGGGGAGGATTAAAGTAGTGAAACTTGGATGGATTTCAGAGAATACATTCAGTAATATTATCTAAAGGATCAGAGTATTGCAAGAATTGAAGAATTACAGAAGTTGAAGAAGTCTAGGGAAGCATTATTAGGTTCTATGTGATGGTTGGTTGATGGTGATGATTTAATGTAAAGTTTTATTATCTCTCATATATTCTTGGGTGGAATAAAGGGGAAAGGATGGAGAGGTCAACCCTCTCTTGATGTTGGAGTATTGTATCTTCCTCTTGGAGTTTTATCCCTCCCTTTATATTTGGAAGCTATAGCTACCTTTGGAAGTCATTACTTCCCTTGAACAATAACTATTGATTATTTCTCATATATTGTACATGGTGTATTGTGGTGTATTGGTGTAACTCTTATACTATTGTTCATTTATCATTGGATATAATTGAATGGTTTAAGTATAATTTGAAAAGGTTTTTAAATTGTACTTGATACTTATTCACCTCCCTCTCAATATCAACAACAGGAACCAAATGAGACCAAAAATATGAATGATAAAAACCATCAACATGGAAGACATTAATGGATTCTCCATAGTGTTTGGAAAATAAAATAATCGAAGGAGTAAAAACTCTAAATAATAGATTGATTCTAAGGAAATAATAAAACCCAATTGTTAATAAATTGACTCAAAACAAGTGTTTTGTTTAAGGGAGAGATTGACTTGTTGCTATAAAACAATGAATTGACAAATCTTGATTATTTCCCCCTTTATATTTTTACAAATATTTGATTTTGTTTTTTGTCTTTTTCATATTACAAAGCCCGAAAAAGAATAAATGAATTCTAGAAATACAATGTAGGAGGTGAGTTCCATAGGGTGTGCAACTATTTTTTAAGTGCATGGAACATACCTATGTAAAAGAAAGCAAAAAGAAATGTGCATGATGTGGGTTCTCATAAGTGTGTCTCTTTAAGGGTAGGCTAGGTCTAAAAAGTAATACAAAGTTAAGAGATTGTTAAAAATGCAGAGTTAGTGAGAATAATGTAGCAAATTGCAACAAGGCATTAAGAAAAACAATTTGTGCAATCACAAACATAATAAATGAAAACAAATTGAATATAAAGGTGGAAGCCCCATGGGAATAGTAAAAAATAGATGAGAGAGATGAATGAGGTTCATAATAAAATCTCAAACTATAAAGGCTCCTAGTAATACTATAAAATAATGGGATGGGAACCAAATGAACAAAAGGTTCTACACTAGGGAATCCCATCATAGGAAATCTCTTCCATCAAAGCAATGCAAATTGTAGTTAGAAAAGACTTTGCACCAACATCCAACATGGTTAACCCTATGGAAAATTATAGTGACAAAAGGTTTAAATGCAACATAATAGAGAGGGAGCATAAACATTAATGAAATCTTCAAAATATACCCAACCAAATCAAACAATGAATAAAGCATGATCCCTAAGAAACCATGAATCCAACACAAAACATGCACTTGAGAAGAAACAATACCAAGATAATATCTCGAAAATCCAAAAAACGACATCTAATTTTGTGAGTTAAAGGGATGGGAACATCTTGAACCTTGATATATTCAACAATATCTATCTTGATGGTAGGGTCTAGTTACAAATATTCAACACTACCACAATTTGAGGAACTACAAGTAAAGTGTTTTGAATTGGAAGGAAAATAAAAGTTTAAATCAAATACAAAGTCTATAGAAATAGACTCAATATTACAAGGATCTAAGGATTTATGAAAGAGATAAGACTTAGAAACAAGAAACTTTGAGGATCTACAAACAAATTGTTCAAGCTCATGATATAAACTTGAGTGTTGATGATCATATAAATAAAACTCAAAAATAAATCCCGAGGATGTATGTGATCCAAAATTCCTTAGATGTCAATTTATGTTTAACATACATCAACATCTAAATTGATTCAAAATTAATTTTTATCATCTTTGACTATTTGCAAAAACACATGTGAATATTCTTACTTATCCAAAACTTCATAAAACGATGAAAAAATTGTAGAATAATGAGAGACAACACAATAGAAAATAAAAAAACTTAATAAGACAAGATTTTATGATGGAGTTCACCCCTCCTAGGTTGCATCTTCGGGTCCCTTTTCAACAATGAGATCATTGTTCATTAATCTCAATTCCAAAATTACAATGAAATGGACTTACAAATGCCAAATTTGAAGTCACTCTTCAATTTTGCTGCTCAACCTAAGAAATAGAGGTTACTACTGAAATCCTCTCGAAATTCTGAGGAAAATGAGTATAAACTTGACTATGTTCTGAACAAGTGCCCAAAGACCCCCTTTTACACACATAAGGAGACTATGGGTCTCATACATGACAAATTGTACTAAGGATTTCATACAAAACACTTTTACATAGAACTGACATCACCATCAGTTTCCTCTCGAAAAATTGAGAAAATACGTATAAACATGACTATGTTTGGACATGGCACACAAAACAAGACACTAGTAGCATCTCTACACTTGTCATCCACCTCAGAATTGATTCCAACCTTATGCACATAATTCCATGTACTGTATTATGTCATACTATCTCAGGATTCATACTCAGTTTAAATAGGCCTAGATCGGCCTAATCATGACCCAAAACCTACGGTGACGTGGCATCGTCATTAAATAAATATTCGTGGGTTTGTTATAGCAAGCCCCATGTATAGTGTATTGGTAGAAGCTTGTTTGTTAATCCATTGGTACACTAGAGGGGAGGTTGGGGGTTCAAAACCCACCGAGCCCCTCCACTTTCTTTGTTATACATATATAGTATTAACCGTGAATATTTGGCTTGCCTCTGTGGGGCATGATTTTTGATCCCCAAGCCAACTTGGCCTTCTCGAAAGTGCCACATGGCACCACATGATTGGTCCACGTGGAAACCTATGATTGGCCACTATTTTCAACTGTACACCCTACAACGTGGCACCATCAGATTGAGCCATGTAGTGTATGGCCCTGTCGACTGTGTTTCTAAGGTACCTACCACCTGTCTGACACGTAGTTGTACAACCTGCCACCTGCCACACTTTTAGTTGTGCCATATGGAAAATATGGTCTGCCATGTCATCTGTATGGATGACATGTGGCAGTTTCTAGCTGGTCCAACTAGGTGTAAAATTTTCCAAATCCAAGTGACATGTGGTAGCCCCTCGTGCTGCCGTGTCAGCATGATGATGTCACATGTCCATGTGTCACTCTCTGAGATTGACACTTGTCATATAGATACCAATGTCATCCTGCCATGTCAATTGTATGAAAGGACACATGTTTTCCTCTAATTTTTCCAACTCAAATGTATGCATGCTATTGACAATTTAGTTCTCATTGATGTCAACCTTGATATATGGGTGAAGTATCATTGATTGATTGGTTTGAGAAGCATTGTCAATATTGGATATAATTTTATGAAGATGACTTGAATGTCAAGCATTTCCAATATTGGACATAATGTTATGAAGTTGACTTGAATATCAGTAGAAAGATAATATTGACTAATATATTGTATACGCTTGATGCACTCATCCTATATTGTATGAGGTTGATGAAATCACCCTAATGGAAATATGGTTTATGGTGGATTGTGTCATTAACATCCATGCACAAAAAGAAACTGTGAAGAAATTATATAGATAAAGAGGGTAAATGGAGAGTCCAATATGGATGCATACAAATCACAAATAAGAATGTTGGACATGGTGTTATAGTGTTGGCATTGATGTTAAATAAGATTAGTATGGGCATCAATATAGTCACAGAGCTAAGAATTTTGGTATAAACATCTCAACAAGAAGTTGAAAAATTCAAAGGTTGAAGTCAAAGAAATCAGTGATCGAAATCGAAGGTCGAAATCGAAGAGTTAAAAGAAGTCAAAGGTCGAAGTCTGATAAGTAGAAGAAATTGAAATCAAAGAAGTCAAAGATCAAAGTCAAAGTCGAAGTTGAAACCGAAGGAAGTCAGGACGACCAAATTCGAATTACACAAGTCATTTTTCTTCTAAGTTGAGTCAGTCTGAGAAGAAGTGAATTAAATTACCCCAAAGGTCAAAGTCAAAATAAAATTGAGTCGAAAAATTCAAGTCGGCCAAAGAAAATTGGGACGACCAAAGTAAAATATCTCAATTCGGTTTTCTTCTTAGTCAAGTTAGTCCAAGAATGAAGTAACCTAAAGGTTGAAGTCAAAGAAAACTTAAATTGGGAAATATAAGTTGGGTCAAGGCTGAAGCAATTTGGGTGGACCAGAATCGAAATACTCAAGTCAAAATTTCTCTTAGTTGAGTCAACCAAAAAGATGTTTGTCGGTCGAATGAGGAAGCAAATACGAAAAAAGGGGGAAGACCAAGTCAAATCTTTAGTGACTAGTAGCCAAGAGGGAACTGATTTTAATATCCACCATCAAGTAAAATGTTTACAAGTTGAGTTTAAATAGTCACCAACAAAGGAGATATGTGGAGGTCAATTTAGACATTCATGAAAAGGTAAAATGCATTGAAGTCGATATGGTATCCAAAAATGAAAGGGAAATTTGGGAAAGTTTCTTTCAAAGAACCACTTGTAATGGCCACCTCGCACATGTTCTAGGGAAAATGATCACATGTCGACTAATTGGGCATGTTCTACACAAAACCCATGTCGTAGAATTGTAAAATGCATTTCCAGCACTCCAAAATATTCATACGAAATCAATGTCTAATTTTGTGTATGAAAATTGATTAATGAAATCACCAATTGTGTTAATTAAATGAATGGGTGCAATGTTTCATTACTAAAAGACACAATTGTCCAACCTTATAACTTTTGGAAAGTCTATAAGCAGACAAACAAGGTGAAAGGAATGTGTCTCTGTGGGTTTTACATAGAATATCTGGATGCATAACACAGTCCACGGAAAAAATACATGATACTTATGTAACGAGGGTGGAAGGGTGGAGAAAGGAAGGACTAATTTCCTTTACTGATTAAATTTTGAAGACAGGAATTTGGTGCTTCCTATGGTTGGTGCCCTAAACAAAGGAGTTGGTACTTCCTAGGGTTGGTGCCCTAAACAAAGGAGTTGGTGCTTCATAGGGTGGGTGCCCTAAAACAATGGAGTTGGTGCTTCCTAGGGTTGGTCCACTAAAACAAGGGAGTTTGTGCTTCCTAGGGTTGAAGCCTCGAAAAAAGAGATTGGTGTCTCCCAATCATTATTGTAACTTGTATTATTGTATTGATTTTATATTCAAGTTTACTATTGTTGATTAATTGTTGTTAATAAGTTAAAATTATTAAAAGTTTAAATAATTAATCAATATTGATTCACACCCCCTCTCAGTATTGACCAAGTTTCCAACAATTGGTATCAAAGCAGGTGCCTTTTACACAATCTAACAACTAGAAGGTAGATTCTGAAACAATGGATTAGAAAGAGGGAACATCTTCTAACAAAGCACCTATGTTCAAAGGGAATAATTATGCATTGTGGAGTGTGATAATGAATATTCATCTCATGGCCCTTGGATGTGATGTTTGGAAAGTTGTTGAAAGTGGTTATATTGCACCATCTACTCCACCTACAAATACTGCTGCAAAGAAGTTATGCAATGACAATTCAAGAGAAGTCAATGTTATTCTAAGAGGATTAACCAATCATGTATTTGTAAACGTAATTCACTGTAAGTCAACAGAAGAGATTTGGGAAAAACTGAAAGTCATATATGAAGGAGACAACAAAGTCAAGGAAGAAAAACTACAAACCTATAGAATTTAGTTTGAAAATTTGAAAATGGAGGAAGAAGACATAGCTGAATATTTTCAAAGAGTTGATGAAATTTTCAATTCAATCAGAGGATTACGGGAATAAATCAAAGATAAACCCATTGTCCAAAATATCTTGAGATCATTACCTATGAGGTATGATGCCAAAATTTCTACCCTTGAAGACATACCAGATCTTGATAAGCTCACAGTAGATGAACTACATGGGATCCTTATAGCATATGAGATGAGCAAAGGACAAGAAAAACTAGCAAAAGGAGAAACTACCTTCAAGGCATCAAAATAAAGGAAGAAGCAAGAGCAGGTACCTAATGAATATTTATCAAAGATATCTAATGAAGACATAGCTAACTTTATGAAGAAACTCAAGAAAGGCACTAGTAAATACAAGGGAAAGTTTCCTCTGATATGATTCAACTGTGGAAAATTTGGACACTTTGATAACAAATGTCGATATCTCAAGCAGTAGGATAGTGATGATGAGGAAATTTAGAATCATAAAGAATATATGAAGGGTAAGAAAAAGAACAAAAATAAATACTACAAACATAAGAAGAATCTCTACACCAAAGAGGACATCAACTCTTCTGAAGAAAGTGAAAATGAATATTCAGATCTTCTATTTATGGGAATGAAAACTCAAGATAATATTGTATATGATGAAGGAAAATATGAATTTGAAAGAGAAATAGACCTAGAAGCAGAGATGATCAGTGCTCTGAAGGAAATAAGAAAGTATAAAAAGAAGAACAAGCTACTAAGGGCACAACTTCAAGAGTTTGAAGAAGCACATCAATCAACAGAAGTAGATGCATCAAGAACCATCAAAGAATCATAACAGATAATCAATGATTTGAAGTCTCAACTCCTAGAAGCTAAAAGAATTGAAGAAGTCATTTAAAATAAACTCAATGATAAAGAACAAGTATGTGAGAAGCTAGAAGCTGAGATTGAGTTGCTAAAAGGTGAACTTGAGAAAGAAAAGAAAGGATCAAACTTTGAAAATAGTTCAAAAATCTTGGATGAAATTATCAGTGGTCAGAGGTCACCAAAACACAAGACTGGTTTGGGATACACCCAAGAATCAACTTCTACATCACAAGGATCTATCAAAAGACAAATCAGTTATGCAGATTCTCTTAAAATCTCCTTAAGAAGAGAATATAATAAGGCAAGGATGATTCCATTGGAGACCATCCCAAATAAACAAAAATCAACACCCCTTACTAAAGAAAGATATGAAAAGAAGAATATAATCACCAAAATAAATCCCTCTAACATATATCATCATATCTTCCTTGGACATTGTTATTCTTGCAATAATTTTGGACACAAAGCAGTACATTGTAAAGCATATGGAAAGTACAATCCAAAGAATGTCCAAAGAAGCAAGAAGTTTAATACCGAGAAAATAAACTACAACTCTTTCTCTCTTTTACAAAATCTCAATGTTGAATTCCAAAGGTGCAAAAACTACGGCCATAAATCCAGTGAATGTAGATTACCAATGCAATCTTTGAAGATAGAAAACCCTAACAAAATAAATAAGACGATATGGAAAAGAAAATTTGAAGTACAAAGCAAGAAAGATGATGAATATATTGCACTTGAAATTGATGAAGTTAATAATAGGAGAATGGTGGGTAAAGATTCTAATAAGGAATATAAAATCAGAGGTTTTCATATAAAGTGAACCAAGCTCAAGAAAGGAAAGTTCCTAAAGAATGATATGACACAATTGTAGTTATTTATGATGTCCTGCAAATCAATACTCCACTAGCGAATGAAAGAAAAATGGAAAAATAAAATTCTAAAGAAGAAGATGAAGAAGTTTTTGTTACACAAAATAGTGATGATGATGATGAATCTTCAATAGTATACCAACCAGAAGAATTGAGTGATGATGATCTCATAAGTTTTCCAATTCTATTTTGATGATCTACTGGAGCTCCTCCTCAACATAAAATACGAACTTAAGAAAGGAAGGAGGATTCAGGGAATACTTAAGGTTGTTCCTAGTGATGACCTTATGAGTATTGAAGAACATAAAATGTTACTCAGGAATGTTACTCTTGGCTGAGGGAAATCATAAATGTGGAAAAAAAATAAATTCCATCATTGTTTGTATATCTAAAACTTGAAGTCGACAAGACAAAGGAAAGAGCAAGGAATGTGCAGTATGATTTGGAGTAAGTACTAATGCTAAAAATGATACTAAAGTATGATATGATCTGGACCCAATGAAGTATTCTCAAAAGAATTAGAAACTAATAAAGAGAATCTTGGGTTACAAATGGATGAATAGATGACTAGCGTCATGAAGAAATTGGGAGCAGTCTGAAAGAAAATAATGATAGTCCTTGAGAAACATTTGTATAATATTGGCACACTCTTGAAGGAAGCTAAAGGGAAACATAACTAAAAAATATCCAGTGCATCATTGAAGCAACATGGTTAGAATATGAATATAGTTTAAAGTATCATGGAAACACTAAAACATGTCTCAAGTATATAAGGCAACACTACATAAGAATATGATATGATCAAATTAATTGTGTTTCTAAGAAGGTAGAATATGAAGTTGGTGACTACATAATCGAATGACTATGATAGAAGCACTAATGTGACATATGTTGAGAAAGGGGGAGAGATAAATAGTAAAACAAAGTCCAAAAAAAATGGCACAAAAATAGGGGAAGTGTCACCTAAGGGGGAGCATCATCTCAGGGGGAGAAGAGAAATATTCCCTTTTTCATTATTTTCAAAGGGGGAGAGATAAAGAGTAAAACAAAGTCATCTCAAAGAACTCAAAATATAGAATACATTCATAAGGGGAGTAAGAATGTTTTACTAGGTTGCCATCAATAACAAAGGGGGAGATTGTTGACAATTTGGCTGTCATTGATGTCAAACTTGATAGATAGGTGAAGTATCATTGATTGATTGGTTTGAGAAGCATTGTCAATAATGGACATAATTTTATGAATATGACTTGAATGTCAAGAATTTTCAATATTGGACATAATGCTATGAAGTTGACTTGAATATAAGTAGAAAGATAATATTGACTAATATATTGTATGAGCTTGATGCACTCATTCTATATTGCATGAAGTTGATGAAATCATCCTAATGGAAATATGGTTTATGGTGGATTGTGTCATTAACATCCATGCACAAAAAGAAATTGTGAAGAAATTATTGAGATAAAAAGGGTAAATGAAGAATCCAATATGGATGCATACAAATCACAAATAAGAATGTTGGACATGGTGTTATAGTGTTGGATTTGATGTCAAATAAGATTAGTATGGGCATCAATATAGTCACAGAGTCAATAAGTTTGGTATAAAAATATCAGAAAAAAGTTGAAAAAGTCGAAGGTCGAAGTCAAAGAAATTGGTGGTCAAAATCGAAGGTCGAAGAAGTCGAAGGTTGAAGTCAAATAAGTAGAAGAATTTGAAATCGAAGAAGTCAAAGATCGAAGACAAAGTCGAAGTCGAAACCAAAGCAAGTCGGGATGACCAAAGTTGAATTACACAAGTCGGTTTTCTTCTAAGTTGATTCGGTCTAAGTAGAAGTGAAGTAAATTACCCCAAAGGTCGAAGTCGAAATAAAATTGAGTCAGGAAATTCAAGTCGGGACGACCAAAGTTGAATATCTCAAGTCGGTTTTCTTCTTAGTCAAGTCGGTCCAAGAATGAAGTAACCTAAAGTTTGAAGTCGAAGAAAACTTAAATTGGGAAATACAAGTTGGGTCGAGGTTGAAGCAAGTTGGGTGGACCATAATAGAAATACTCAAGTCAAAATTTCTCCTAGTTGAGTCAACCAAAAAGACATTTGTTGGTCAAATGAGGAAGCAAATACGAAAAAGGGTGAATACCAAGTCGATTATTTAGTGACTAGCACCTGAGAGGGACCTAATTTTAATATTCACCATAAAGTAAAATGTTTACAAGTTGAGTTTAAATAGTCACCAACAAAAGATATATGTGGATGTATATTTAGACATTCATGAAAAGGTAAAATGCACTGAAGTCGATCTGGCATCCGGCGAAAAAAGGAAAATCTGGGCAAGTTTCTTCAAAGCACCACCTGTACCAGCCACCTCGCACATGTTCTTGGGAAATTTCCCTTACGTCGGCTAATTGGGAATGTTCTACACAAAACCCATGTTGTAGAATTGCAAAATTCATTTCCCGTACTCCAGAATCTTCGTATGAAATCAATGTCTAATTTTGTGTACAGAAATCAATTAATGAAATCACCAATTGTGTTAATTAAATGAAGGGGTGCAATGTTTCAATTCTAAAATACATAATGGGTTAACCTTATACCTTTTGGAAAGTGTATAAGTATAAAAACAAGGTGAAAGGAAAGTGTCTCTGTGGGTTTTACATAGAATAACTAAAGTCATAGCAGAGTCCAAGGAATAAATACAAGATACTTATGTAACAAGGGTGGAAGGGTGGAGCAAGGAAGGACTAATGTCCTTTACTGATTAAAGTTTGAAGACAGGAATTTGGTGCTTCCTAGGGTTGGTGCCCTAAACAAGGGAGTTGGTACTTTCTAGGGTTGGTGCCCTAAACAACAGAGTTGGTACTTTCTAGGGTTGGTGCCCTAAACAACAGAGTTGGTGCTTCATAGGGTTGGTGCCTTAAACCATGGGAGTTGGTGCTTCCTAGGGTTGGTGCCCTAAAACAAGGGAGTTTGTGCTTCCTAGGGTTGAAGCCCTGAACAAGGAGATTGGTGTCTCCCAATAATTATTGTAACTTGTATTATTGTATTGATTTTATATTCAAGTTTACTGTTGTTGATCAATTGTTGTTAATAAGTTAAAATTATTAAATGTTTAAATAATTAATCAATACTAATTCACCCCCCCCCTCTTAGTATTAACCAATTTTCCAACAAATTTCACATGGCAGTCTGTCATACTGCCACATAAGTATGCTGGCATCATCTGTACAGACTGCCATGTCATCATTTTGCCCTTTTGTTTTTCTGAAACTTTGAAAGGCTATAACTTTCTCATACAATGTACGTTTGAGGCAATTCATGAATCATTGGAAAGTTATGGTCGATCTCTATGTAATGACGTCATTTTCAAAAGCATTTGAGATAATCAATTTTTGAGCATTCTAGATTCTCTTAGATTAGTATGACTAGGAAAATAAAGATCAAAAGAAATTCTGACTTGTAGATCAACAATAGTGGAAAGATTTAGGAATTTCAATGTCATAGGATTTATAATCAAAGAAATAAAATGCAGAAGTAAAATTAGAGTAGATTTGATTGCAAATGGGTCCAATCTAAGGATGCAATCTTTGAAAAGGAAATTAATATATGAAGTAATGTCAAAATTGATCATATCCTTTAGGAGAGCTTCATCCTAGGGAAGAATATCATCCTAGAGAGAACATATGTGAACAAATTCACATGGACCAATAGGGGGAGAATAGGCTCCAATCCCTATACTAGTCAATTTCCAAGACCATGTTCCAAGAATGAAAGCATGATTGTAGAGGGTCCTTCTTAGTAAAAATTGAATTCATGGGATATAAGGCCACATAATACACTTGTGGTGGAGTAATTTCTATTGGAACACTCAAACATTTATAGAAATGGGTTACATGGTCTATAATTGAACAAGGTTGGGGATAACAAAATTTTAGTTGATAAACAATCATAATGCTTCCATTGTGAGGAAAATGCATCAAACAAAATAATATACACACCATAACATTCATAACATATACATAATCACACCCAAGGAGAATTTTGAGGTCCAATGGGCCTTCCATAAATATAAAATTGACTAAGAAAGTCATTCCTCCCGATGAAATAGGAAATCGAGGAAGAATTCCCAAGGGTTCACTATCACTAGTTTTTCTATCAAAAGCCAACAATTTATTAGTAACTAACACAAGGTTGGGAGAACCCTAACATGTCCAAGTAAATAAGGATACAATACTAACAAAGGCTCCTTAATTTACAATACATCAATTAACTGTGCATGAATTAATTTCAACCATTGTTTGGAAGGTTGTAGAAGAAAGAATTAAAGGCCTAGCTAGACTATCCTAATCAAAGGAAACAATCCTAGATATTAGAGGGAATACATTTGAAGTGAATCGAAATCCCCCTTGTATTCAAGGTTTTGAACTAGTAGTATGTTGGATTACTGAGAGGGGGGTGAATCAGTAATAGAGAAATCTAATCCTTTTTAACCATATAATGCAAGTGTTATATCAATGTAGCATTATCATCCAATATTTGCATAATAAATAAACAATGAACAAATGAACAATCATGCACATACACAATACACCAATGTTTTTATGTGGAAATCCAAAGCAGGAGAAAACCACAGAGTGATGTTTCTTATATGTCTTGAAGAATTGCATTCATTGGAATCACCAACTTCCTTTGTTTTCCAACTGCAACTGAAAGGAGGCTCCAACCCCCTAGTTTCTCAGGATACAACCTGAAGGAATCTCCAACTCCTCAATTCTCTGGCTACAACCAGAAGGAGGCTACAACCCCCTATGTTCTCTGGATACAACTAGAAGGTGGCTACAACCACCTATCCTTTCCCCATCCAACCACCCTGACGTATAAGTAGAATGATGGAACCATTGTCATGTTGGATGACTGAGAGGGGGGGTGAATCAGTAATAGAGAAATAATAATCTTTTTAACCAAATAATCCAAGTTTTATGTCAATGTATAATTATCATCCAATAATGAGCAATGAACAAATGAAAAATCATACACATACACATTACACCCGTGTTGTACGTGGAAACCCAAAGCGGGAGAAAACCACCAAATGTTTATTCTTATATGTCTTGAAGAATTACATTCATTGGAAGCACCAACTTCCTTTGTTTTCTAGCTAAAACTGGAAAGAGGATCCAAACCCCTAGTTTCTCAGGCTACAACCTGAAGGAATCCCCAACTCCCCAATTCTCTAGCTACAACTAGAAGGAGGCTACAATCCCCTATGTTCTCCAGCTACAACCGGAAGGTGGCTACAACCACCTATCCTTGCCCTGTCCAACCATCCTGAAGTAGAAGTAAAATGATGGAACCACTGTCACACTATCACTGTGATATATACCACTGTAAACCTGTACCAATAAATCCGAACCATACATCAACCATGCATCAACCTGTACCTTAACCTGTAATCAACCTGTACCATAAACAAGTGCATCAACCATGTACCAACCTGTACCAAACAACCTGTAATCAACCTGTACCATAAACAAGTGCATCCAACCATGTACCAAGTATGTACCAGTCATGTGTCAACTACTCATCAACTATAACTCATCAATATGTACCAACATCATCAACTATACACCTCATGTATGTGCCAACTCATCAACTACTTGTCTCAACCATGTACTCAACATGTACCTCAACCAAAAGACCTCATCAATTTCATCATCCAAATATGATTTGTAGCTCTGTAATAGACCTAGTGTATATGATCACATTCCTACAAACCTTCCTTAACTTTAACAACAAGAGACTAGTATTTTCATCAAATGTTTCTTTAGTCTCACATGCCTAGTTTTGGATTAGTCAACAACCCTATCTTGAAGTAATCATAACTTTGTAAATGTAATTTATAAATATATGAAATGGATACACAATGTTCTTCAGTGTGTTTTATGCAATTCCTCTAGGTGTCACTACTTGGAACCTCTCAGAAAAGGAGTTATAGAAAAAATGGCATACCTTATTGAATTTTGTCTAATTCTAGAGAGTGACCTTGTAGAGCGTGCCCCACACATAATATTTATTGGATTGATCAAAAAATGTTACAAAGAATACTAAATAATTTACCCTAACTAACACATTTTGTATCACGGAATTTGGATCTGTTATGAAGAAGTTATGACATTTTGACCCGAAACACTTGTTTTTGACTAGTTTCAGGACTAGCCACAAACCCTATTTTTCACGGAGTGTAACTCCCAAAATACAATGACCCACAAGCTAAATTTTTCACCATATATACTTGGATATGTTTTCTCAATGGAATATCAATTTCAAGGTCTAAATCATTATAGAAAAAACTTTATAGCAAAAATGGTGAGATGACCTGTAAATAACATACCTTAGAAAGCACCATCAAAAGAATTTATCCTTCCTTACATTTCGGCTTTCTTTTCTTCACCTTCCCTCATAATTTTGGATTATATATCCTTGGTTACCTCAAACACCTATATACATTCAATATTCTCAAGTGTGATTAAAATGAGAGAGCTTTGCCTCTTATTTATACTCTCCAAGTAGCTTCCTTAAAAACATCTTCTAGGTCACTTTGCCCACTTTCCTTATTTTAGGGTTAACCCACTTCTAATTTCTCCATTAAATTTATTATTGAAATAATTT
>JASDQU010101912.1:107261-147008 GCA_032191745.1 Picea mariana
CCTTGTTAACTTCCAACACCACTCCAGATGAATCGAGGATCAAGTCAGTGTCATTTACATCCTTCCTATTTTCTATCTTCTTAGGACGACATTTCATTCCCTTGCTATCAGTCCCTGCACAACATTAAAAATATGTGAAATCGAGTGTTTAAAACATGTTAGCGATTAATGTTAAGAAATTCATTTTTAGTAAAAAGTCAAAGAAAAAAATCGTGTTGATTACCTTTTGATCCACCTAAGTCCTCTCTTTGCAACATTTCCATAAATCTTTTACACTCTTCTGCCCTCAAATTGTGAACAATCTTATCAAGTTTATTCAAGTTTTTTCTCTACATGACATGCCTTAACCAATACACATCATTAATTAAAACCTAAAGTTAATTCAAATATATTAATTTTTTAATAAAAATTAAAGAACTTGCCTTATTCTCTTGTTGGGATGAGCTACCATCGTTTTCACTACAATAAGTGGTTTTCCTGAACTTCTATCGACCATCTTTTATAAAAAMAAAAAACCATGAATCATCAAATATAGAAATTATGAAATATGGTTTACAAAACAATATTTTGGTGTGTATAATAAAATAGTRCGCATCGATGCATTAACATATGTATATGCATCAATATATAATTACCATGATGTTGTGAAATCAAAAACTATTTCTTACAAATTGTTATATTCATGCGATGCTCTATAATTAATAGAAGCACCAAAAAGAGAAAAGGCTAATTGGACCTTAGCTTTGGGAAAACTCCCTTAGTTTGATGTAGGACCTTTGTTTTCATCAACGAGATCTTAACCCCCTTACCACGCTAAACCTCTTAATACACGTACCCTTAATTCTTATGGTCCTTTACACAATGAACCCCAACACACTATGACCCTCAACATATTAACCCCTTCATACATTATAATTGATGTTAACCCCTATAATTGATGATGCAATAACCTTCTAACACATAAACACTTGGAAATAATGGAGTAAGAGTCAATTGTAAGCGTCAATTGACAGAGTCAGTAGCGTAAGTAGAGTCTAGTTATCTGTGGTTCTATGTAACCGACTAAGTAGAGTAGTTTCCTATATAATGATGTAATCAATCCTCATTCAATAATATAGAATGTGAGCATAGTCTCACCTGTGTGTTGGTTTTCTCATATTTTAAGTTGGTATTAGAGCAGGTTGTAGATCCAGCTCTGTGAGGTGAGATCCGATCTCGAATTTGATTTTGGAAGTTCACCGACGCCCACCCATTACAATGTTAGAGAGCGTCGACACTCTCACACTTATAAAAATGAAAAATTTGGGATACTCGCACTCCCTCTACATGCATTCAAAATCGTTGAGCGTCGGCACCCCCCCTTCTACACACAGAGAGCGCTATGAATTCTGCCTAGCACCCTCCCTACTATACTAAAGGAGTGCTAACACTCCCCTTTGCTAATCCAAGGAGTGTTTGTTATCGGACAAATTGTTAGGTGCGGACACTAACTGATCTCCATAGATCCACCTGGATCTAGAACAAAACACACCAGAACATGACACTTTCCTTAAGTTTTAGATATTGAATTTACTAACTAAAGAGGGATGGGTGACATACCATTTAAATGTCGCTTCCTCTCGCCATCGCCATCCTAGCTCCGTTCCAATGCTCATACAATGATGATGCTGCAAAAGAACGCAACCAACCAAAGTGATAGTAATAGCATAAATTCAATATAAACCTATGTATGTGATCAAGGAATCATACAATAAAACACAACAAGCTTTAGAGGAAAGAATCATATTATTGTATCATATTAAATGTGAAAGAGAGATTACAACCATGGCCTTGATGTCGTAAGGTCCCTTCCAACTGTCCTTCGTTCCCCACACACTTTCACTTTCACTTTCACAATCTATCTTGACAAAGGAAAAACTCAAAACCACTCTAACCAAGCCAATAATTCCAGGCCAAATCCAACTTAGCCAATCCCAAAAGCTCCCAAGCTCACTTTCTCCATGAGAGCTCCTCTCCTTTTATAAGATGAAGAGGATAAGGTGAGGAGGTTAGGATGATCCCACCAAATCATGAAAGAGAGTAAGATCCAAACCATTCGGATGCCACCTCACCATGGAAGTTTCTCCTTCTAGAAGATTCGAGAAAACGCTTGTTTTTCCCATGTGTAGGCATTCTTGAACCCTGCCTATAGAGCAACCTGCAAAACTCTCACAACCCAGCTATGGTGCAACCTGCAAGAATCAGGCATTCTTGCACCCTGCCTATATAGCAACCTACGAACTTCCTTTTTTATAGGTTTTTTACAAAGGAAAATGCAACTTCTTTTCTTAGGAAAAGTTCTTTTCTCTTCTTTTTTCAAGAACTCGGGCCACTAACCCCTCTAAAGACTACAGACAGGTTTACATCATTAACGGTAATAGGAATGAAGAAAATAATATGTAACAGAGATCCCCCCAAAGTATGAAGTTAGAACAAAGTGATAGCTTAAATACTTTGTCGAGTGTGTGTAGAGAACAAGGAACAGTTGGTCAGAAACCTTCCAACAAACAAGGAAATACAGTACAATAATATATCATGGCTAAGGTAGGAATTCGCATACTCAGAATACAAATGACTCAAAGCATAAATGTCGACATGTGAAGATCCATGTCAAATAAGACAGGTCATGGCCACCAAACATACACTGTGGATCCATGCCGATATGACTCAAATCTAAACATAGCCACCAAAAATACATTATGGATCTATGTGTTAAAGACTCAAATTTGAACATAGCCACCAGACATACAATGTGGATCTATGTAACAGTACACTGAATATACTCCAACGCAACCTGGATCTGTCAAAAAATATCCAGGGTCTTCATGTCCACCACTCTATAGTACGAATCTAACCATGTGAATACATGTGTCAAAGTCGAACATGGTAGAAACCACTTGATTACCGGTCATTAGTGTATACTGTTAACAAGTGCGAGGGAAATCACCATTAATGTCAATGAATCCCAAGCTACACTAGTACAATCCAACGAATGTGAATTAATGAGATGAAGTCATACACTCGGCGAAATCTCCCGATCGGGGGTCAATAATGAAAACCCACTGTCGAAAGCGAGGAAACCTGCCATTGAGGCATGCAAGTTCCAAGGTACCAATTAGTTTCTAAGTCTAATTCCTGGATAACGAGTTGAAGTCGACGGAAAAATACTCATCACAGGAGGGCCTTAATGTATCCCACATCATTGACATGAAACAAGTAACAAGATTTGATGTAGGTCAGAGTAACAAGTGATTCAGGACTGACTTAGGGATGGTCGATGCAATAGAAGGCTTAAGGAATGTAGAAATGGCCTACGCAATAGAAGGCTTTCCGGGTTGAACTTCTCTTTGAACATATTGACAACACGACAACTGTCTTGGAAACACTAACTCAACAACAGGGATCACAGACCGATTTGTAATCTTATAAGGCAGTATGATCAAGAGACAAGTGGATTTTCCAACCTAGACACAAAACGAGTGAAAGGGTGTCATGTTCAAAAGTGACTCTTTCATGGAATACAGGTTTAGACACAATTCTTTCCCAATTTTTTCCCCCATCATTTCTGGCGAGTACCTCTTTATTTTTACGCAAGCTTGAGGAGGATAACATATGCTTGAAATGTAAGCTCATCCTTCGGATGAGTCCCTCGGAGTATGTTTAACGAACCCTAAAAAGGAGTGGTTTGGTCCCATATGGGCCTTTCAATGTTTGTTTTATGAGTCCAAAGAAAGAAACCTCATTCGTTTTTCATGTTCTGAGAGTCTGAAAAACCTCAACTATTTCACAACTACAACCTCAAAAAATATCCAGGGTCTTCATGTCCACCACTCTATAGTACGAATCTAACCATGTGAATACATGTGTCAAAGTCAAACATGGTAGAAACCACTTTTTTACCAGTCATTAGTGTATACCGTTAACAAGTGCGAGGGAAATCACCATTAATGTCAATGAATCCCAAGGTACACTAGTACGATCCAACGAATGTGAATTAATGAGCTGAAGTTGAACACTCGACGGAATCTCCCGATCAGGGGTCAATAATGAAAACCCACTGTCGGAAGTGAGGAAACCTTCCACTGAGGCATGCAAGTTCCAAGGTACCAATTAGTTTCTAAGTCTAATTCCTAGAGAACGAGTTGAAGTCGACAGAAAAATACTCATCATAGGAGGGCCTTAATGTATCCCACATCAATGACATGAAACAAGTAACAAGATTTGATGTAGGTCAGAGTAACAAGTGATTCAGGACTGACTCAGGGATGGTCGATGCAATAGAAGGCTTAAGGACTACAGAAATGGCTGATGCAATAGAAGGCTTTCCGGGTTGAACTTCTCTTTGAACATATTGACAACATGACAACTGTCTTTGAAACACTGACTCAACAACAGAGATCATAGACCGATTTATAATCTTATAAGGGAGTATGATCAAGAGACAAGTGGATTTTCCAACCTAGACACAAAACGAGTGAAAGGGTGCCATGTTCAAAAGTGACTCTTTCATGAAATACAATTTTAGACATAATTATTTCCCAATTTTTTCACCCACCATTTCTAGCGAGTACCTCTTTATTTTTACGCAAGCTTGAGAAGGATAACATATTCTTGAAATGTAAGCTCATCCTTCGGATGAGTCCCTCGGAGTATGTTTAACGAACCCTAAGAAGGAGGGGTTTGGTCCCATATGGGCCTTTCAATGTTTGTTTTATGAGTCCAAAGAAAGAAAACTCATGGGTTTTTCATGTTTTGAGAGTCTGAAAAACACTTAAAGAGATCTCTCGTATTTCCTTTTTTGTAAAGTAGTCTAATGAAACCAAAAAAGAGATAAACTATCGCTCAACAGACATTTTCTTCAAAAACTTTAACAAGCCTGAAGAGAACAAGGTCACTCAGCAATCTTTTCATGTTTAGAGAGTCTGAAAAGAGCTTAAAGGGAACTCCAGTGAGTTCCTTTTTTGTATAACCTTTACGATTCCGAAAAAAGTGATAAAATTATACTCGGTTACATTCTCATTGATTTACGAGCACGAGAAAGAACAAAGACTAAGCTCGATAACTTATTCTCATGTATATACGAGCATGAGAAAGAACAAAGACTAAGCTTTGGATTGTTTTCTTTTTTACGCAAGCTTTAAAAACAAAACAAAACTATGCTTGGGATAGATTTTAATTTTTACACAAGCTTAAAAACTAAACAAAACTATGCTTGGACCTGGTTTCATTTTTACACAAGCTTGAACCAGTGGAAACTATGCTTGAGGAAAGTGGTTTCATTTTTACACAAGCTTCAACCATAGAAAACTATGCTTGGACTTCCCAATGCATAACACATGGATGGTTGGTACTTAGCCCCCCCAGCTTAAGAAACTAGCGGCTCTACTTCAGCATGAAGTCCATAGGCTGGAAGTATTGCCCCCCAAGCTTCGTTTCATCCAACGACAAAGGCGGAGGAAATGAAGCTTCAAATACTAGACGAAGGACTTGACTCAGACAGAGAGGGGGAAAACTATTTCATTTTTTAGTGAGCTTGACATAGAAACAAGAACTATGCTCGTAACCTCTATTTCATTTTTTAATGAGGTTGCCACAGAGATGAAAAAAATATCCTCATAAGTGGTTTCATTTTTTAACAAGCTTGAAAATAATAATAATAAAAAAAATATATGCTCAAGTCTGGTTTCATTTTTTAATGAGCTTGAAATCAGAAAATCATGCTCAAGAGACCTCTGTTTCATTTTTTAACGAGGTTTCCTCGGAGATGCAAAAACTATCCTCGGAAGTGGTTTCATTTTTTAACGATATTAAAATCAAAAAACTATGCTCAAAGAGCTCTATTTCATTTTTTTAATGAGGTTGCCTCAGAGACACAAAACCTATCCTCGAAAGTCTTCTTGATCATGGATTCCCAGAGGACAATGCTCCGGAAGGACACCATGTCAAGGGACAAAACTTGGTCATGGATTCCAAGAGGTCTTCACTGGAAGGAAGAAATACACTCTGGAAGGACACCATGTCGAGGGTCACGATAGGAGTAAAGAGATCAATCTCTAACAACCCTATCGAAGAGATCACCGTGTCAACTACTAGATCTAAGTCATCAAAAGTTGAAGCCATGGGTGGCAATGCCACATAATTGACCTGTGGCGGGAGCAATACCATCTGCATATAAGAACCATTCAGGGAGGCAATCCAGTGGAGTCAACGAATGAAAGTTGATCAATAGTCACAACTCGTCCATCGTGAGGGAAAGATATCACACAAAAAAGAGTAGACACAATAGCTTTCATGGCATAGACATAATCCTGCCCTAGGAGTAAAGTGAAATCCAAGGGTTGCTGGAATACCATGACGTCAATAAAGACAGTTGTTCCTCCCAAAGTTACAGGAAACTGAGGAAGGGTCCCTAAAGGTTGACTGGTTCTTCTGTTAAAAGCTAACATATTCTGTATAACCGGCGCAAGTGGAGGACAACCCAAAGCTTGCCAAGCAAAAGAGGACAAAATACTAACGGATGCACCTTTATCTATCAGTGTCTGAGGAATGTCTCGACCACAAACCTGTACTGTAATCTGGAAAGGAATGTGAGAAGGAAGACAAGGTCCAGTTAGCACACCCCAATCAAAATGGATGGTCTAATTACTTGGAGGGGGTCCTATGGGAGAAGGAGGAATACCCCCCGACATGGCAGAGTCTGTATCAACGAGAAAAACACGGGCAGTATCAGGTTTACTCTCAAGCGGGAGAGTAGGATCGACCGATGATGGGATCGAATCGACCATGCAGGCACTCTTCAGAGGAAGAGTAGGATTGACCAATGATGGGATCGGATCAACTACTTTGGCACTCTTCGGATGAAGGGTGGGACTGATCGAGGAAGGGACTTGATCAGTCACTTTAGCACTCGTCAAAAGAGGAGTGGGATTGACCGATGACAGAACTGGATCGACCACTTGGGTTGCATTCTCCAAGGGGAGAATGGGGTCAACAAGTGGAAACGGATCGACCACTTCGGTGATACTCTCTAATAGGAGAGTGGGATCGACCGAGGATGGGATCGGATCGACCGCTTTAGTTTCACTCTCTGAGGGGAGAGTGGGATTAACCGAGGATGGTATCGGATCAACCACTTTGTCAACCGGTTCAACTAAGGACATGACCAGATTGACGACATGATCAACCGGATTGACCAGTGAAGGGACCAGAGTGATCATGCCATCAACTACAGGGAGTTCAAGAGTAAGCTTGCGATAAGCAGCTGGAAGTTGAGGTTGTGAAACAGTCATGTCTTCCAGTAATTTCAAGGCTTCGTCCATATGAGGGAAAAGGTGAGTGAGATGACTCCCTTTGCATAATATGCATGGGAACTTGACTCTACTTTTTTTCTTCCCAACGTTATCGTGACTAGTTGACGGGAGATCATCAGCATGTTGTTCAGAGGCTGACGATATGAGTTGGCAAGGGTGCGTAGACCATACTTCTATAACCCTAGATAGACCCAGGCAATTGGGCTTACGGGTTGTTTGGGTGATCTTGACATCATCAACACTCCCAGCATGATTAACAATAACTNGTCCATATGAGGGAAAAGGTGAGTGAGATGACTCCCTTTGCATAATATGCATGGGAACTTGACTCTACTTTTTTTCTTCCCAATGTTATCGTGACTAGTTGACGGGAGATCATCAGCATGTTGTTCAGAGGCTGACGATATGAGTTGGCAAGGGTGCGTAGACCATACTTCTATAACCCTAGATAGACCCAAGCAATTGGGCTTACGGGTTGTTTGGGTGATCTTGACATCATCAACACTCCCAGCATGATTAACAATAACTAGTTGTTTTCGAACATGTTTGACAGTGGTTGGAAGCTTTGACCCTTGTTTATCTTTCTTCTTCTTAATCTTCCTTTTCTTCTTCTTCTTGTTCACCAAGTTACTAGCTTCAGAACTTTCATTCGACAAAGAAGATGAAACAGAAGGTGACCTTGCAAGCGAAGAAGGTGAAGAAGACCTTACTGGTGAAGAAGGTGAAGGATCAACATGAGGTTGATGCTCTTGGGGGGAAGTGCTCGTGATCAAATCACTTACTGCATTTGGGATTACCTGAGTGGAGAACAACCATACCGGTAATCCAATCATGAGGAGGACCAATGTTTCCATAAGAAGAAAAAACAAAAAGTTCCCCTGGAGTAGGGGTTCCTTCATTGGTCATTCCGGGAACTGATGCCATTAAATAAATATCCAATATAGAGTCCTATAGGGAAAACAAAAAACACACGCTAAAAATCTAGTAAGAAAGCAAGCAAACAAAACCTTCTCACAATGAACGCACTAGTTGGTGATGAAATCCAACGTCGCGGGAACGAAGTAAGAAGGGGCTGAGATAGAGCGGGTGGAAAAGTTACATTGATGACCTACTTAACAGACTTACGCCCTGGTGCAAGCTCCCACACATAATCATGGGTATACCCTCCAAGGAGCCCGAGTGAGTTTGGCCAACATCAAATCCAGGTACCATGAAGACTTGCCCCTCCACAGTCACCTCGTGTAAACACCCTAAAGAGATAGGCCACTAAGGTTACCAATCACTACAGTGATGCCCGGGGAAACATTCAACAGTCCGATCCACACGCAAGGGTAGGGTATCTAGCTCGAAATCAACTTGAAAGGCTTCCACTCATCATTGTGGGTATACCTCTCAGGCGACCCCCATAATATGCGCAACCTCTACACCAGGACCAACAAAGCAGGGTGAGTAACTCTGCCAGTCTCAAAGCGACTTTGTGATTGACCCTTGTGTTAGAAGGGCTTCCCAGGAAAAAATGAAGTAAGTGGATTTAACTCTCCCTATCACAAGATACTATGTTTGTTTGCATCTTTGGAAAGTTATCTTTCACACCTATTCCAAAGCCCTACGACTAATCTAATGTAGGTTTGCTACCAAAAAAGATAAAAATGTCTAATCAATTTTTATAAGCACTTTATTTTATGGTTTTTGTTACTCAATAGGAAAATGGCGTGGACAATATTGTGTTTCGACCGACTCGGAAGTTATGAAAAGAGATGAAGATGCAATTTTTTCATTTCGATGAAACCTATGCTACGAGAAGGAGAAAATGTTTGTCATTCCTAGATGCACAATGTCCCAAAATCTTAAAACTCATCAATATCAAGATTCTCAAGAAATGAGAAAAAGGTATTGTACACCAATGCACGATTCATGGCCCCCCCCAGCCATGAGGGGGAAAAATTTTCGGAATTTAAGATCAAAAAATGACAAGAATCATGTAATTGCGCTACTTCAAATGCAAGGATGCCTCCAATCTAATATACAGGAAGAAGTTAAATCTTTTTGTTTCAAAAATTTCACTAAAAGCAATAATGAAATTTCTTAAAACAAAGAAACCCAAACTAAAAGTTTCTTTTAAAGCGAACTATTCAGAAGAAATTTGATCTTTCCCTAAACAATTCTAAAGAAAACACACGCTTTTTAATTTAAAGACACTCAAAGCAAGAGACTAATCCTTCAAAACCAAACAAAGCAAAGATGGCTAAAAGCAACTCAAAAAATGTCTAGCAGACTATAAACAGATCAATATAGGCTCCAAAAGTTCAATCCAGCTGATCAAAGCAAAAGTGGACATCAAAAGATGACAAGACCCAATCCAAAAAGTTTACAAATAAGTTTGCAGCCTAGCAGTAGAGTACAGTGCGAGAATTAGGTATTCTCGCAGGCTAGACACTAGTAGGGTGCGAGAATTAGGTATTCTCGCAGGCTAGACACTGGTAGGGTGTGAGAATTTGGTATTCTCACAGGTTAGACACTGGTAGGGTGCGAGAAGTTCGCACTAGATCTAATAGCAGGGTGTGAACATCAATGGTTCTCGCAGGCCATAGAGAGGTACAGTGCGAGAATTTCTGTAATCAAAGAAAATTTTGAAAAAGGACAGGGAATCTAAGTGAACTTCTAGATCCAGAGAGTCTGGATGGATGTCCCACATACTCAGAAACCAGAAAACCGGCAATCGAAGTAAGGGAAACTAGACTGACTAGGAAACAATCCGTTCCCCAGTGGAATCACTAATTTTGTTATCGAACAAATCGGTAGGTGCGGACACTAATTGATCTCCCTAGATCCACCTGGATCTAAAACAAAACACACCAGAACATGACGCTTTCCGTAAGTTTTAGATATTGAATTTACTAACTAAAGAGGCATGGGTGACGTACCATTTAAATGTCGCTTCCTCTCGCCATCGCCATCCTAGCTCCGTTCCAACACTCATACAATGATGATGCTGCAAAAGAACGCAACCAACCAAAGTGATAGTAATAGCATAAACTCAATATAAACCTATGTATGTGATCAAGGAATCATACAATAAAACACAACAAGCTTTATAGGAAAGAATCATATTACTGTATCATATTAAATGTGAAAGAAAGATTACAACCATGGCCTTGATGTCATAAGGTCCCTTCCAACTGTCCTTCATTCCCCACACACTTTCACTCCAAGAATTCTGAGAGCATAGATATGATAATATTCACAATCTATCTTGACAAAGGCAAAACTTAAAACCACTCTAACCAAGCCAATAATTCCAGGCCAAATCCAACTTAGCCAATCCCAAAAGCTCCCAAGCTCACTTTCTCCATGAGAGCTCCTCTCCTTTTATAAGATGAAGAGGATAAGGTGAGGAGGTTAGGATGATCCCACCAAATCATGAAAGTGAGCAAGATCCAAACCATTCGGATGCCACCTCACCATGGAAGCTTCTCCTTCTAGAAGATTCGAGAAAATGCTTGTTTTTCCCACGTGTAGGCATTCTCACACCCTACCTATAGAGCAACCTGTGAACCTCTCGCAACCTAGCTATGATGCAACCTGCGAGAATCAGGCATGCTTGCACCCTGCCTATATAGCAACCTGCGAACTTCCTTTTTTATAGGGTTTTTACAAAGGAAAATGCAACTTATTTTTGTTACACATAAAAAATACTCATTTTGATAGTGTCGCAAGTGTCGTCATTACAAAGGTGGCAAGTGTCGGATTTTGCTTACAAGGTCGCAAGTGTCGCATGTTGCTCACAATTGTCGTAAGTTTCATGGAAGCATATTTCCATGATGCCTATGTTGTGCCTATAACGACATGAGAAGGACACTTGAAACACCTCAAACATTTGATTTGGAAGAGGAGAAATGAGTCAGCAGGCTTGCAAACCTTTTGCCATCTGAAAGCACCTCAAAAACTAAGCTTTTGAAGGAGAGCGCTCCCCTATACCTCTTCTAGGAGCGTCGACGCTCCCCCTTACACTGTCTAGGAGCGTTATAAAGCTCCTCTGGCCCTTTTGAGGGAGTGCTATAGATTTTGAGAGCGTTGGCGCCCCCCTAAAGCCTACTAGGGAGCGCTACAGTGCTCTGATGGTCCTTTTGAGGGAGCGCTACCTATTCTGGGTAGTAGTTAAGTTGTTGAGATGAATGGGGAAAGGATATTTTCATTCTTAGAAGGCAGTTGAGCTCGAATCCCTAGTCCAGGCATGATCTTAGGGAAGATCCTCAACTGAAAGAGGCAAATCCTCAACTTCCCCAAGGATATCTCAAGTGGTTAAAGCCTCTCCAAGGCTATATAAGAAAGCTTTTTAATGGTGAAAGGGGACTGGAAAAGGAGAATCACACCAAATTTATGATCTTATAAGTGGTGCTAGAACAGGAAGAATTGCTAGGATGAAACCTATGATCTCATAGGAAACACACAGTTAGCCAAAGGAGAGTGATCAGTGAAGCTGCTATCATCCAGGTTGTGGATCTTTCTAGCAATGGTTAGACGAAGGGGACTTGACGAAGCTGTCGCATTCGCATCTACGATTGTAAGTACTGTTGTCGTTATTCTCATTAATATGACACGCTTGGCCTGTTTCTTTCTAGTTTGGGTCTGATTTCATGTGAACTTATCATTGATAGATAGATCCGTTTTCAAGCTAATATCAATAGAGTAGGAAGTGGTCGTACTTTGTTTGTCTACAGGACTCAGCGAGGAGCGAGAGTTTGGAGCTCGATTTGGAGCGTGCAGGGACAAACGTCAATAAAGAGGTACTGTTATTATCCTTCCTTCTCATGTATTAGTTTGTATGGATTTGAAAGGAAGTCAGTATCCACGTTAAGCACTTTCTTTCCTAGAGTTAGGGTCTATCTCTTTGAGGCGATCTACCTGTCCGCAAGGAGATTTTCCTACAACAGAAACTGGCAACTCCACTGGGGAACGAATCAAAACTTTTGGTTTTGTCTTTCCTCATAGGCCTTGTCTTACCTTTTTTTTTCTTAGACCTTTTTCACCCCATTTATCTGATTGCACTTGCTGATTGACTCTTTATCCCATCACACTCAGCTTACCTGTCAAAATTTGATCAAAATTTTGAGTTTTTGGACCTTTTTGTGAGTTTTTTGAGCCCAACGCTCCCCTGCCTTGTTAGCAGAGTGCCAGTGATCCCTTAAGCTACTGGACAGAGCTTTATAACGCTCTGGTGGCCATTATACCAGAGTGCCAGCTCTATTTTGCCCAAAAACTCTTCAAAAATTGCATTTTTGAGGTTCAAAACCCTGTTTTTTCACTTGTTGAGCTGTTTTGAGATTCAGACATTCTTCTTTTGACCTTTGACATGCTTCATCTTGAGAAGTAAACATATTTTTCTCATATTTTATGCCCTTCTTCATTCTTTTTGAGTTTTTGCTGTTGAGAGCTTGAAATCATCCCTTGCTTTCTTCTCTCCTATCTGATTGAGCGGGAACTCTAGTGAAGGACATTAGAAGTATGTAACTCTTCTCATTTGGTTCTTTGAGGTCATCTAATCCAATCTCTTTCTCCTTCCTTTTGTGTCTTTGGTTTTCTTTCTCTTGTTTGATCGCAAAAAAAGGGTGTGTTGTTTGTGCGAAATCTACATATTCTTGTCTGAATCTCCTTGATCTGAAAGGGTAGTTGGCAAGAGAAATTTTGCACTGAATTGATTATCATTAGCATACAAACGAAAAAAGTACATATTAGTGATTAGTTTGCATATTAGTTTGCATTTCTGAAATGTTGTAGCATCATATTGGCTTTGATTGAGAACAAAATTGATTGAGGGCATTCCTTATCAAGTATTTGGTAGTGAAAACGACTCTTCCTCTTTCCCTTAAATAGGTATTCATTGAAAAGAAACGATTGCTTATCATATTTCATGCATATTTTTGGGAATTGAGTCATCATTCCATCAGTTTCACTTTTGTACACCCTCTGAGTAAAAAACAACCATTAAAATCAACACTTAACTAAAATTTATCATACTTTTTACATCTTTGTTAGCAAACCTACATTAGTTTAAGGTGTAGGGCTTTGGAATAGGTTGAAAGGATAACTTTCCAAGATATCTAACAAACTTAGTATCTTGCGGTAGGGACAGTTAAATCCAATTGTCGTATTGGCTTGCCGGGATCCCCCTCTCACACAGGGGTTATGCACGAGGTCGCATTCGGGTGAGTTATGGAGATTATCCCTCCGTGGTTCAACTGTTTGTAGTGGTTGGATCGTATATTGGGGGTCATTGGAAGGTATACCCACAATTTTGAGTGGAATCCTTTCAAGCTGATTTCAGACTTGTTATCCTGCCCATACGTTCTGACTAGACTGTCAACTATACCCGCCCAGGGGCTGACTATGAGTTGGTGACCTTAGTAGCCATAATATTTAGGGTCTCACACAAGGTGACAGTGAAGGGAAGTCTCACTCTACCTAGAACAGACGTTGGTCAAACTCACTCGGGCTCCTTGGAGGGTAAATCCACAATTACTGTGTGGAAGCTTGCACCAAGGCGTAAGTCCATTTCATCACCAACTAGTGGTTTCATCGTAGGAAGGTTTGTTTGATTGATTGCTTCTCATATTCGTAGCGTGTGTTGTTTGTTTTGCTTAGTGGACCTTAGGTCGAGTCAGTGTTAATGGCATCAAATCCAGGGAGTACCAATGGAGGAACCCCTTCTTCTAGGGAACCTTATACCTTTCCTTCATTTGGAAAATTTGGTCCTCCATATGTTGCCACACTGAGTCTTCCAGGACTCACTATTGGATTACTAGTTTGGTTGTTCCCCACTCCGGTGATCCTGAATCCTCCCAATGTTTCAGTTGCACCTAATACTTTGGATGTCAATACACCACCCAAACATCAACCTCATGTCGAATTTTCGCCTTCTTCGTCCATCAAATCTCCTTCCATTCCTCCTTCTTCGCCTAGTGAAATCTCTAAAGCAAGTAGCCAAGTTGATCAGAAGAAGAAGAAACGGAAAGAGAAGAAGAAGAAGAAGAACCCGAAAAGGAAAAAGGCCCTGAAAACATCAGATGTTGGCTCTAAGAAACTAATTATTGTTAATAGTACTGGGAGTGTTGATGAGGTCAAATAGATTAAAATGAAGAATCCAAAACCCAAATTCCCTTGTAGCCTTTGTAAGGGTGACCACTTTCTGAGGGATTGTCCCAGTCTTACCCAGGTATTATAAATGTGGTCCTCTACTTCATCGGCCTCTGTCGGTCATGTCGATGATACCCCGTCAACTAGTGATGTTCAGGTTGGTAAGAAGAAGAAAACTATCAAGTTCCCTTGCATGTCATGTAAAGGTAATCATTACTCTCACCTTTGTCCTCGCATGGACGAGGCTTCTTCTCTTTTGGAAAAACTTCAACTTCCAAAAGGTTATCGTAATCTTTCCTCCGACCCATCGTTGGTTGATGGACTGGTCAATGCAGTTCCATCCTCGGTCAGTCTGGTTGATCAGGTGGTCAATCTAGTTTCCTCCTCGATTGAACCACGAACCCAAGTAGTTGATCCAACTCCGTCATCGATTAGCCCCACTTTTCATCAAAAGGGTGACACCAAAGTGGTCGATCTGTTTTCATCCTCGGTCGATCCCACTCTCCCATTAGAGAGTGACACCAAAGCAGTCGATCTGTTTCCACCCATCAACCCCATTCTTCCCTTGAAGAGTGAAACTCAAGTGGTCCATCCAGTTTCTCCATCGGTCGATCCCATTCCTCCATTGAGGAATGTCAAAGTGACTGATCCAGTCCCTTCCTCAGTCAGTCCCACTCTTCCTTTGAGGAGTGCCAAAGTGGTCGATCCAGTTTTGCCATTGGTCAATCCCATTCCTCCATTGAGGAATGTCAAAGTGACTAATCCAGTCCCTTCCTCGGTCAGTCCCACCTTTCATCTGAAGAGTGCCAAAGTGGTTGATCCGATTCCATCATAGGTCAATCCCACTCTTTCTTTGAAGAGTGTCTACACGGTCGATCTGATCCAATCATCGGTCGATCCTACTCTCCCTCTAGGGAGTAAACCCGATACTGCCCATGTTTTTCTCGTTAATACAGACTCTGTCGTGCTGGGGGGCATTCCTCCTTCTCTTGTGAAACCCCCTCCAAGTACTGAAGCCATCCTTTTTGATTGGGGTGCGCTAACTGGACCTCGTCTTCCCTCCCACATTCCTTTCTAGATTAAAGTACAAGTTCATGGTCAGGACGTTCCTCAAACGCTGATAGATGAAGGTGCGTCCGTTAGTATTGTGTCTTCTGTTACTTGGTGCTCTTTGGGCTGTCCACAGCTTGCACCGGTTACACAGAATTTGTTAGCTTTTAACAGAAGAGCTAGTCAACCTTTAGGGATCCTTCCTCAGTTTCCTATAACTTTGGGAGGGAAAACTATCTTTATCGATGTCATGGTAGTCCGAGACCCCTTGGATATTGCTTTACTCCTTGGGCAGGATTATGTCTATGCTGTGAAAGCTCTTGTATCCACTCTTTTCCGTGTGATATCTTTCCCTCACGATGGAAGAATTGTGACTATTGATCAACTTTCATTCATCGGCCCTGACTGGGTTACCTCCCTAAGTGGTTCTTATATGCAGACAGTATCAACCCCGCCGCATGTCAATTATGTGACGTTGTCTCCCATGACCTCAACTTGCGATGATTTGGATCCGGTAGTTGACATGGTGATCTCTTCAGTAGGGTTATTGGAGCCTGATCTCCTTACCCCTGTCACGTCCCTTGACATGGTACCCTTCCAGAGCATTATCCTCTCGGAAGCTATGATCAAGAAGCGACCACGAGCATAGTTTCTTTTCTCTATGGCAAGCTCGTTAAAAAATGAAACAAAGGCTTTGAGCATAGTTTTCCTCTCTGTAGCAAGCTCGTTAAAAAATGAAACAACAATCTGGGGATCGAACCCGGAACCTTGAGCATAGTTCTTTTCCTATGTCAAGCTCATTAAAAAATGAAACAGTCACCTCTCTTGAACCTTCATTTCATCCACCTGTATCCTTTTTCTCCATCTAGCACAGAAATTGGTGACAACCTCAAAGTCGGTGAATGAATTGAAGCTTGGGGGGCATGTCTCCATCCTTTGATGATCATTCTGGAGCTAAGCCACCAGATTTCAAGCTGGCGGCACACCGATCTTAGTCTTTGTTCTTTCTAGTGCTCGTAAATACATGAGAATGCAACCGGGTAAACTTTTATCTCTTTTTCGGAATCGTACGAATACACGAACACATGAAAAAGGAACCCCCCTGGAGTCATCTTTAAACTCTTTTCAGACTCTCTAAATATGAAATGATTGTCGAGTGACCTTGCTTCCTTTCACACTCATTAAAAGGTTAGAAAGGGCGTCTTTCGAGCGATAGTTTATCTCTTTTTTGGTCTCGTTAGACTACTGTACGAAAAAGGAACTGAGAGAGTTCTCTTTTAAGTGTTTTTCCAAACTCTATAATCCTGAAAAACCTTCGAGTTTTTTGTCTTTGGACTCGTTAAAACACACATCGATAGGACCATACGGGACCGATCCCTTACTTCTTCCGATTCGTTAAACAAAGGAAGAGGAACTTATCGAAGGTGAGTTATATCGAGCATGTGTTATCCTCCTTGAGCTCATTAAATCAAAAAGAGGTACTCGTCTATCTGGATGGGGGAAAATTTGAAAGGAGCAAGCCAAGCAGTCTTTTGAGAACATCACCAAGTAATTCTTAGAGTCACCCTTGAACATGGCACTTTTTCATATGCACGCATTATAACCCGCTGAACCTCTGCACTGAGCGATTCCTTTGAGTTTCTTTCGTTCCTTTAGGTCACCCGACGCAAGTCACAGCATCCACTGCATCATCAAGTTTTGGTCCATGTCATGTGTTGTTGTTGTGCCTCAGTGTTCAAGGGAAATATCCACCTCTAGAGTCATCCATCCCAAATATCTTGTCTCAAAGCCCGTGTCAGTCCATGTTCATTTGATCTACCAATTACATATCTATGTTCGTTTCATGTCGTTGATGGGGGATACATCAAGGCCCTCCTTCGACGAGCCTATTCCTGTCGACTTCAACACATTATCCAGGAATCAGACTTAGAAACTAGTTAGTACTTTGGGACCTGCATGCCTCAATGGCAAGCCTCCTCACATCCAACAACAGGTTTACATCATTGAAATCTGATCTGATGATTCCACAGATGTTTGACTCTATCTCATCCATTCGCATTCGTTGGAATGTACTAGGGTACCTTGGGAATCATTGACACTAATAATGATCTCCCTCGTGCTTGTTAATGGTTTACCTCATTGACTAGTAATCAAGTGGTTTCTGCCATGTTCGACATCAGAACATCTATTCACATGGTTAGATTCGTACTACATTGGGATCAATAAGAAGACCCTGGGTTGAGTGATCACTTTGATATGTACTTTGCCCAGGTTGCGATGGAGTTTGTCTTGAACAATGACACATATACTGTTACCTAGATCCACTTTGTATTGGTCATGGCTGTGTCTTGTCATCTCGTAGATCCACTGTGTATTCTTCATGGCTGCGATCAGTTCATGTCATAAGAGTGTAGATCCACAGTGTATTTTCAGTGGCTATACCTTTTTAACAATACAATTATAGATCCGCAGTGTATTTTATGGTGGCCATATCTTGCAAGTCTTGATCACCCAAGCATAGGTATGCCTGCCTTGGGTTTTGAAATATGTCACGATATTTGTTGGATGTTTGTGTGCATCTTTTGTCAGGTTCTCCGAGTCTATACCCTTGCTTGAAAGTCTACAAAGCATTTCAGTTATCAATTCGTCTTATAACTTCATACTTTGGGGGGCAATCTGTTACACATCAAAAATACTCACTTTGATAGTGTCGCAAGGTTCGTCATTACAAAAGTCGCAAGTTTCGCATTTTTCTCACAAGGTCACAAGTGTCGCATGTTGCTCACAAGTGTCGTAAGTGTCAGGGAAGCATACTACCATGATTCCTATGTCGTGCCTATAACGACATGAGAAGGACACTTGAAACACCTCAAACATTTGATTTGGAAGAGGAGAACTGAGTCAGTAGGCTTGCAAACCTTTTTCCATCTGAAAGCACCTCAAAAACTGAGCTTTTGAAGGAGAGCTCTCCCCTATACCTCTTCTCGGAGCGTCGGTGCTCCCCCTTACACTGTCTAGGAGCGTTATAAGGCTCCTCTGGCCCTTTTGAGGGAGTGCTATAGATTTTGAGAGTGTTGGCGCCCCCCTAAAGCCTACTAGGGAGTGCTACAGTGCTCTGATGGTCATTTTGAGGGCACCACTACCTATTCTGGGCAGTAGTTAAGTTGTTGAGATGAATGGGGGAAGGATATTTTCATTCTTAGAAGGGGTTGAGCTCGAATCCCTAGTCCAACCATGATCTTAGGGAAGATCCTCAACTGAAGGAGGAAAATCCTCAACTTCCCCAAGGATATCTCAAGTGGTTAAAGCCTCTCCAAGGCTATATAAGCAAGCTTTCTAATGGTGAAAGGGGACTGGAAAAGGAGAATCAAACCAAACTTATGATCTTATAAGTGGTGCTGGAACGAGAAGAATTGCTAGCATGAAACCTATGATCTCATAGGAAACACACAGTCAGTCAAAGGAGACTGATCAGGGAAGCTGTTATCATCCAGGTTGTGGATCTTTCGAGCAAGGGTTAGACGAAGGGGACTTGACGGAGCTGTCGCATTCGCATCTATGATTGTAAGTACTGCTGTCGTTATTCTCATTAATATGACACGCTTGGCCTGTTTCTTTCTAGTTTGTGTCTGATTTCACATGAACTTATCATTGATAGATAGATCTGTTTTCAAGCTAATATCAATAGAGTAGGAAGTGGTCGTACTTTGTTTGTCTACAGGACTCAACGAGGAGCGAGAGTTTGGAGCTCGATTTGGAGCGTGCAGGGACAAACGTCAATAAAGAGGTATTGTTATTCTCCTTCCTTCTCATGTATTAGTTTGTATGGATTTGAAAGGAAGTTAGTGTCCATGTTAAGCACTTTCTGTCCTAGAGTTAGGGTCTATCTCTTTGAGGCGATCTACCTGTCCGCAGGGAGATTTTCCTACAACAGAAACTGGCGACTCCACTGGGGAACGAATCAAAACTTTTCGTTTTGTCTTTCCTCATAGGCCTTGTCTTAAGTTTTGTTTTCTTAGACCTTTTTCACCCCATTTATCTAATTGCACCTACTGATTGACTCTTTATCCCATCACACTCAGCTTACCTGTCAAAATTTGATCAAAATTTTGAGTTTTTGGACCTTTTTGTGAGTTTTTTGAGCCCAGCGCTCCCCTGCCTTGTTAGCAGAGTGACAAAGCTCCCTTAAGCTGTTGGACAGAGCTTTATAACACTCTAGTGGCCTTTATACCAGAGCGCCAGCTCTGTTTTGCCCAAAAACTCTTCAAAAATTGCATTTTTGAGGTTCAAAACCCTGTTTTTTCACTTGCTGAGCTATTTTGAGATTCAATCATTCTTCTTCTGACCTTTGACATGATTCATCTTGAGAAGTAAACATATTTTTTCTTATATTTTATGCCCTTCTTCATTCTTTTTTATTTTTTGCTATTGAGAGCTTGAAATCATCTCTTGCTTTCTTCTCTCCTATCCAACTGAGCGAGAACTCTAGTGAAGGACATTAGAAGTCTATAACTCCTCTCATTTGGCTCTTTGTGGTCATATGATCCAATCTTTTTCTCCTTCCTTTTGTGTCTTTTGTTTTCTTTCTCTTGTTTGATCGCAAAAAAAGGGTGTGTTGTTTGTGCGAAATCTGCATATTCTTGTCTGAATCTCCTTGATCTGAAAGGGTAGTTGGCAAGAGAAATTTTGCATTGAATTGATTATCATTCGCATACAAACGACAAAAGTACATCTTAGTGATTAGTTTTCATTTTAGTTTGCATTTCTGAAATGTTGTAGCATCATATTGGATTTGATTGAGAACAAAATTGATTGAGGGCATTCCTTATCAAGTGTTTGGTAGTGAAAACGACTCTTCCTCTTTCCCTTGAATAGGTATTCATTGAAAAGAAATGATTGCTTATCATATTTCATGCATATTTTTGGGAATTGAGTCATCATTCCATCAGTTTCACTTTTGTACACCCTCTGAGTAAACAACAACCATTAAAATCAATGCTTAACTAAAATTTATCAGACTTTTTACATCTTTGTTAGCAAACCTACATTAGTTTAAGGTGTAGGGCTTTGGAATAGGTTGAAAGGATAACTTTCCAAAGCTATCGAACAAACTTAGTATCTTGCGGTAGGGAGAGTTAAATCCAATTGTTGTATTGGCTTGTTGGGATCCCCCTCTCACACAGGGGTTACACACGAGGTCGCATTCAAGTGAGTTACAGAGATTATCCCTCCGTGGTTCAATTGTTTGTAGTGGTTGGATCGTATATTGGGGGTCACTGGAAGGTATACCCACAATGTTGAGTGGAAGCCTTTCAAGCTGATTTCAGACTTGTTATCCTGCCCATACGTTCCGACTGGACTGTCGACTGTACCTTCCCAGGGGCTGAATACGAGTTGGTGACTTTAGTAGCCACAATCTTTAGGGTCTCACACAAGGTGACAGTGAAGGGAAGTCTCACTGTACCTGGAACAGACATTGGTCAAACTCACTTGGGCTCCTTAGAGGGTAAATCCACAATTACTGCATGGAAGCTTGCACCAAGGCATAAGTCCGTTAAGCAGGTTGCCAACGTAACTGATCCAACCGCTCTATCCCCACCCCTTCCTATTTTGACCTCGCAACGTTGGATTTCATCACCAACTAGTGGTTTCATCGTAGGAAGCTTTGTTTGATTGATTACTTCTCAAATTCGTAGCGTGTGTTGTTTGTTTTTCTTAGTGGACCTTAGGTCGAGTCAGTGTTAATGGCATCAAATCTAGGGAGTACCAATGGAGGAACCCATTCTTTTGGGGAACCTTATACCTTTCCTTCATTTGGAAACTTTGGTCCTCCATATGTTGCCACACTGAGTCTTCCAGGACTCACTATTGGATTACCAGTTTGGTTGTTCCCCACTCCAGTGATCCCGAATCCTCCCAATGTTTCAGTTGCACCTAATACTTTGGATGTCAATACACCAACCACACATCAACCTCATGTCAAATTTTTTCCTTCTTCATCCATCAAGTCTCCTTCCCTTCCTCCTTCTTTGCCTAGTGAAATCTCTAAAGCAAGTAGCCAGGTTGATCAGAAGAAGAAGAAACGGAAAGAGAAGAAGAAGAAGAACCCGAAAAGGACAAACGCACCGACAACATTAGATGTTGGCTCTAAGAAACCAATTACTGTTAATAGTACTGGGAGTGTTGATGAGGTTAACAAGATTAACATGAAGAATCCAAAACCCAAATTCCCTTGCAGCCTTTGTAAGGTTGACCACTTTCTGAGGGATTGTCCCAGTCTTACCCAGGTCTTAGAAATGTGGTCCTCTACTTCATCGGCCTCTGTCGGTCATGTCGATGATACCCCGTCAACTATTGATGTTCAGGTTGGTAAGAAGAAGAAAACTGTCAAGTTCCCTTGAATGTTATGTAAACGTAATCATTAGTCTCACCTTTGTCCTCGCATGGACGAGGCTTCTTCTCTTTTGGAAAAAATTCAACTTCCAAAAGGTTATCGTAATCTTTCCTCCGACCCATCGTTGGTTGATGGACTGGTCAATCCGGTTCCATCCCCGGTCAGTCCGGTTGATCAGGTGGTCAATCTAGTTTACTCCTCGATTGAACCACGAACCCAAGTAGTTGATCCAGTTCTGTCATCGATCAGCCCCACTTTTCATCAAAAGAGTGACACCAAAGTGGTCGATCTGTTGTCATCCTCGGTCAATCCCACTCTCCCGTTAGAGATTGACACCAAAGCGGTCGATCTTTTTCCACCCGTCGACCCCATTCTTCCCTTGAAGAGTGAAACTCAAGTGGTCCATCCAGTTTCTCCATCGGTTGATCCATTCCTCCATTGAGGAATGTCAAAGTGATTGATCCAGTCCCTTCCTCGAGTAGTCCCACTCTTCCTTCAAAAAGTGCCAAAGTGGTCGATCCAATTTTTCCATTGGTCGATCCCATTCCTCCATTGAGGAATGTCAAAGTGACTGATCCAGTCCCTTCCTCGATCAGTCCCACCCTTCATCTGAAGAGTGCCAAAGTGGTTGATCCGATTCCATCATCGGTCAATCCCACTCTTCCTTTGAAGAGTGCCTATGCGGTCGATCCGATCCAATCATCGGTCGATCCTACTCTCCCTCTAGAGAGTAAACCTGATATTGCCCATGTTTTTCTCGTTAATACAGACTCTACCACGCTGGGGGGCATTTCTCCTTCTCTTGCGAAACCCCCTCCAAGTACCGAAGCCATCCTTTTTGATTGGGGTGCGCTAACTGGACCTCGTCTTCCCTCCCACATTCCTTTCTAGATTACAGTACAAGTTCGTGGTCAGGACATTCCTCAAACGTTGATAGATGAAGGTGCGTCAGTTAGTATATTGTCTTCTGTTGCTTAGTATGCTTTGGGCTGTCCACAGCGTGCACCGGTTATACAGAATCTGTTAGCTTTTAACAGAATAACTAGTCAACCTTTAGGGATCCTTCCTCAGTTTCCTGTAACTTTGGGAGGGAAAACTATCTTTATCGATGTCATGGTAGTCCGAGACCCCTTGGATTTTGCTTTACTCCTTGGGCAGGATTATGTCTATGCTATGAAAGCTCTTGTATCCACTCTTTTCCGTGTGATATCTTTCCCTCACAATGGAAGAATTGTGGCTATTGATCAACTTTCATTCATCGGCCCCGACTGGGTTACCTCCATAAGTGGTTCTTATATGCAGACAGTATCAACCCTGCCGCATGTCAATTATGTGGTGTTGTCTCCCATGACCTCAACTTTTGATATTTGGATCCGGTAGTTGACATGGTGATCTCTTCGGTAGGGTTATTGGAGCCTGATCTCCTTAACCTTGTCATGTCCCTTGACATGGTACCCTTCTAGAGCATTATCCTCTCGGAAGCCATGATCAAGAAGCGACCACGAGCATAGTTTCTCTTCTCTGTGGCAAGCTCATTAAAAAATGAAACAGAGGCTTTGAGCATAGTTTTCCTCTCTGTAGAAATCTCTTTAAAAAATGAAACAACAATCTGGGGATAGAACCCAGAACCTTGAGCATAGTTCTTTTCCTATGTCAAGATCGTTAAAAAATGAAACAGTCACCTCTCTTGAACCTTCATTTCATCCACCTGTATCCTTTTTCTCCATCTATCATAGAAATTGGTGACAACCTCAAAGTCGGTGAATGAATTGAAGCTTGGGGGGCATGTCTCCAACCTTTGATGATCATTCTGGAGCTAAGCCACCAGCTTTCAAGCTGGGGGCACACTGAGCTTAGTCTTTGTTCTTTCTCGTGCTCATAAATACATGAGAATAAAACCGGGTAAACTTTTATCTCTTTTTCAGACCCGTACGGATACACAAACACACGAAAAAGGAACCCCCTGGAGTCATCTTTAAACTCTTTTCAGACTCTCTAAATATGAAAATATTGTCAAGTGACCTTGCTTCCTTTCACACTTGTTAAAAGGTTAGAAAGGGCATCTTTCGAGCGATAGTTTATCTCTTTTTTGGGTCTCGTTAGACTACTGTACGAAAAAGGAACTGAGAGAGTTATCTTTTAAGTGTTTTTCCAAACTCTATAATCCTGAAAAACCTTCGAGTTTTCTGTCTTTGAACTCATTAAAACACACATCGATAGGCCCATACGGGACCAATCCCTTACTTCTTCTGGTTCGTTAAACAAAGGAAGAGGAACTTACCGCAGGTGAGTTATATCGAGCATGTGTTATCCTCCTTGAGCTCATTAAATCAAAAAGAGGTACTTGTCTATCTGGATGGGGGAAAATTTGAAAGGAGCAAGCCAAGCAGTCTCTTGAGAACATCACCAAGTAATTCTTAGAGTCGCCCTAAAACATGGTACTTTGTCATATGCACGCATTATAACCCGCTGAACCTCTGCACTGAGCCAATCCTTTGAGTTTCTTTCGTTCCTTTGGGTCACCCGACGCAAGTCACAGCATCCACTACATCATCAAGTTTTGTTCCATGTCATGTTCTATTGTTGTGCCTCAGTGTTCAAGGGAAGTATCCACCTCTAGAGTCATCCATCCCAAATATCTTGTCTCAAATCCCGTGTCAATCCATGTTCGCGTCGTTGATGGGGGATACAACAAGGCCCTCCTTCGACGAGCCTATTCTTTTCGACTTCAACACATTATCTAGGAATCAAACTTAGAAACCAGTTAGTACTTTGGGACCTGCATGCCTCAATGGCAGGCCTCCTCACATCCGACAGCAGGTTTACATCATTGACATTTGATCGGATGATTCCATGGATGTTCGACTCCAGCTCATCCATTCACATTTGTTGGAATGTACTAGGGTACCTTGGGAATCATTGACACTAATAGTGATCTCCCTTGCGCTTGTTAACAGTTTACCTCATTGACCGGTAATCAAGTGGTTTCTGCCATGTTCGACATCAGAACATCTATTCACATGGTTAGATTCATACTACATCGAGATCAGTAAGAAGACCCTGGGTTGAGTGATCACTTTGATATGTACTTTTCTCAGGTTGCGATGGAGTTTCTCTTTAACAATGACACATATAGTGTTACCTAGATCCACTTTGTATTGGTCGTGGTTGTGTCTTGTCATCTCGTAAATCCACTGTGTATTCTTTGTGGCTGTGATCAGTTCATGTCATAAGAGTGTAGATCCACAGTGTATTTTCAGTGGCTATACCTTTTTATCAATACAATTATAGATCCACAGTGTATTTTATGGTGGCCATATCTTGCAAGTCTTGATCACCCAAGCATAGGTATGCCTGCCTTGGGTTTTGAAATATGTCACGATATTTGTTGGATGTTTGTGTGCAGCTTTTGTCAAGTTCTCCGAGTCTATACCCTTGCTTGAAAGTCTACAAAGCATTTCAGTTATCAGTTCATCTTCTAACTTCATACTTTGGGGGGCAATCTGTTACACATCAAAAATACTCACTTTGATAGTGTCGCAAGTGTCGTCATTACAAAGGTCGCAAGTGTCGCATTTTGCTCACAAGGTTGCAAGTGTCACATGTTGCTCACAAGTGTCGTAAGTGTCAGGGAAGCATACTGCCATGATGCCTATGTCGTGCCTATAACGACATGAGAAAGACACTTGAAACACCTCAAACATTTGATTTGGAAGAGGAGAAATGAGTCAGCAGGCTTGCAAACCTTTTTCCATCTGAAAGCACCTCAAAAACTGAGCTTTTGAAGGAGAGTGCTCCCCTATACCTCTTCTGGGAGCATCAACGCTCCCCCTTACATTGTCTCGATGCGTTATAAAGCTCCTCTGGCCCTTTTGAGGGAGTGCTATAGATTTTGAGAGCGTTGGCACCCCCCTAAAGCCTACTAGGGAGCACTACAGCGCTCTAATGGTCCTTTTGAGGGAGCGCTACCTATTCTGGGCAGTAGTTAAGTTGTTGAGATGAATGGGGGAAGGATATTTTCATTCTTAGAAGGCAGTTGAGCTCGAATCCCTAGTCCAGCTATGATCTTAGGGAAGATCCTCAACTGAAGGAGGCAAATCCTCAACTTCCCCAAGGATATCTCAAGTGGTTAAAGCCTCTCCAAGGCTATATAAGCAAGCTTTCTAATGGTGAAAGGGGACTGGAAAAGGAGAATCACACCAAACTTATGATCTTATAAGTGGTGCTGGAATGGGAAGAATTGCTAGCATGAAACCTATGATCTCATAGGAAACACACTGTCAGTCAAAGGAGAGTGATCAGTGAAGTTGCTATCATCCAGGTTGTGGATCTTTCGAACAAGGGTTAGACGAAGGGGACTTGACGAAGTTGTCGCATTCGCATCTACGATTGTAAGAACTGTTGTCATTATTCTCATTAATATGACACTCTTGGCCTGTTTCTTTCTAGTTTGTGTCTGATTTCACATGAACTTATCATTGATAGATAGATCCATTTTCAAGCTAATATCAATAGAGTAGGAAGTGGTCGTACTTTGTTTGTCTACAGGAATCAGCGAGGAGCGAGAGTTTGGAGCTCGATTTGGAGCGTGCAGGGACAAACATCGATAAAGAGGTACTGTTATTCTCCTTCCTTCTCATGTATTAGTTTGTATGGATTTGAAAGGAAGTCAGTGTCCACATTAAGCACTTTCTTTCCTAGAGTTAGGGTCTAGCTCTTTGAGGCGATCTACCTGTCCGTAGGGAGATTTTCCTACAACACTTTTCTCAGGAAAAGTTCTTCTCTCTTCTTTCTTCAAGAACTCAAGCCACTAACCCCTCTAAATACTACAAACAGGTTTACATCCTTAACGGTAATAGGGATGATGAAAATAATGTGTAACAGCATTACCGTCAGTTCTTTGGAAAGAACGAGTTTTGTTTTGAAAAATGTGAGTTTTGAGGGTGGATCCGTGAGCGCATGTCAAGTTTAAATTGTGAATGTTTGAGGCTGGTGTGGTGTAGTCAACATGAGGATTGGAGCGAATGTGAAACGCTATCATGAATGGTGCTCGATGTTTTTACTTGCAAATCTTTTATAATCACCCTTCGTATTTACCGTAAGAGAGGATATCTATGGATAAGGGAATGCACATTGAAATGTAGAATATTGCTTACACGTTAACTAATGCACTCAATTGTTAAACTTTTAGATCACTTTACACAACGTGAGGGAGTTATAACTTTTTTATTAAAAGCGGATATTTTCTTTTGAGGCATAACCTTTAAAGGTGGATATAAGTGTGTATTAAAAAAAAGGAAAAGTTTATTTTTAAGAAATTTATATTATTTTTTATATATAAGGTGGTGTTAAGGTTTCCTTTTTTAAGGTTTTCTTATATTTCTCTTAAGAAAGCTGAGAGATGAGGTAGAGATGGATCAGTGGATCCAAAGGTAGAGCGACAGACTGCTCAACACTTGACAAAAGTTGCATATTCTTAGTGATTCACCGTTGGTGATACAAGGATCTATTGTCTAGTTGGAAAAGCAGACACTTACAGAGATGGAGAATCCTCTAGCAGAGACCTACCTCAACGAAGATAAAAAGTTAGATGGCTCAAATTTCATTAACTGGAAATTCAAGATGCATACCCTGATGGAGGGATATGGTGTCTGGAACATTACGAAGGGAACTAAAGTGAAACCTAATGCGGTTGCAGGTGTGACAACAGCACAGATCCAAGATTGGGAGAAGCGTGAAAACAAGGCAAAGGTATTGTTGCGCATGTCTATTAAAGATAGCATAATTCCACATATTACAGAAGCTACAGCTTATACTACAACATGGATAATGCTTAAAGCATTGTATGAAACTAGAAACATAAATCACGTTTTGTTCCTGAAAACTAAATTTCTAGGCATTAAGATGGATGGAAATGAATATGTTAGTTCATTTTTGAGTCGTATTAAAGAGGTGAAAGACAAGCTAGTAAATATAGGGGAAACTGTTTCCAACACTGATCTGGTCACTATTACCTTAAATGGTATGCTAGAATATTATCACATGTTCATAATAGGTCTCACAACAAGGGAGAAACCTCCTACATTTGAAGAACTAATAGGTATTTTTCTGCAAGAGGAAGAGAGGCACGGGAATCTGAAGCCTCAGAATAAAGATTTGGCACTGTGGTCAAATAAGAGATCTGCGAGAGGGAGATTAGGAGAAATACGAAGAGGAGGCAGTTCATGGCAGAGAGGCAGTTCATCGTAGAGAAGACAATCTCCAAGGCTGAATAAGGGTATGCGATCTGACAGGAATGAGTCAAAGAGTTGTTTTTATTGTGGTCGACCTAGACATATTGTTAAATACTATCATAAGAAGAAGAGTGATGAGGCTAGGAATAAACCTAGAACACATTCAAGTAATTATGAAGAAAAATATTCAAGTTAAGATCTCAGATTATTTATTACTAGTGATGATATTAATGAACCCTCGAATTTTGATTCACGGGATCTTAGACTGTTTGTGTCTAATGCTTCTTTATCTGCTAAAACGGATGATTCTGATGCCTGGTTTGTGGATTCTAGAGCATCAGTACATATGACATGTAATAAGATGTAGTACACTAATTTTAAAGAAACACAGAATGGAGCCAGCATATATCTTGGAGATGGCTATGATCATCAGATCAAGGGATATGGAGACATTCTCGTGAAATTGTCGAATGGTACTATTCATCACATTTGTAATGTGGTGTATGTGCCAGGGATAAATAAAATTTTTATCTATGTTTCCACCATTACAGATCAGAACTTGAAGGTTGAATTCTTCAAGAATTATTGCATAGTGAAGGATCTACTAGACCACTTCCAAACTGTTGCAATGGGAGTCAGAGAAGGAGGCCTATACAAACTTGAAGTTACCAGCAAATCACATCACACATTGACTTCTGCAACTATTCCGACATAAATTTTTTGGCATCAAAGGTATGGCCACATCAATCATCATGATTTATTGTTATTACAGAAAAAGAATATGGTTGAAGGATTTCCCATGTTAAAGAATGAGAATGTTTCTTGTGATGGATGTGCATTGGGAAAGATGCATAGAGATGAATTCCCCTCTAATCCTGATAAGAAAAAAAGAGATGTGTTAGATCTTGTGCATACTGATGTTTGTGGGCCTATGTAGACTAGGTCTTTACAAGGTGCATTTTACTTTCTGCTATTTATTGATGATTGCACGAGATATACATGGGTTTACTTCCTTAGAAGAAAAAGTGATGTTTTTGAGTACTTTAATGAATTTAGAACCGTGGTGGAAAAGCAGACAGGAAAATCCATCAAAATCCTCCATTCAAATCAAGGGGGAGAGTATAAATCAAAGGACTTCAACAAATATTGCAAAGATCATGGAATAGTACAACAGTTTATAGTACCACACACTCCACAACAGAACAGAGTCATTGAAAGGAAAAAATAGAACTCTGGTAGAGTGTGCACACAGTATGATGAAAGGTAAGAATCTCTCGAATTCAATTTGGGCTGAAGCCATAAATATTGCAGTTTATTTAAATAATAGAAGTCCAACAAGGTGTCTTGATAATGTTACTCCTTTTGAAGCCTTCTATGGTTCCAAACCTGCAGTTCATAATTTGAAAGTATTTGGGTGTAAGGATTTTGAGAATAGGAAGAAATCAGATGCTAAATCCATTAAATGTATTTTCATTGGGTATTGTTCTGAATTCAAAGCACACAAACTGTTTGATCCTTCTACTCACAAAGTATTTGCAAGTAGAGATGTACTTTTCCATGAGCAGGAAGCAGGAAATCATGACAACAAAGGTCATGAAGAATGGCATAGACTTCTTGATGAAGGAGTTAAAGAAGAGAAACAGTAACCGTCACAGCAGCATCCACAACCGCACTGATAGCAGCAGTAGCAGCAAGAAGGACTCTGTGATATGGACAATTCAAGCAATCATAGTTTACCTAGAGGCAAAGACAGATCTTCACAAAGTGGGGAGGAAGATAATCAGTTGAGAAGATCTTCAAAACAAGTTCAACTCCCTGAGAGGTATAGAGACTATACCCCAATGAGTAGCATTTCAAATGTCATAGAACCCATGAGTTTTGATGAAGCAAATGAACATGATGAATGGCGTAGTGAAATGGAGGAAGAATATGAATCTATAATGAAAACAAATACTTGGGAATTGACTGAATTGAATAAACATAAAAAGATCATTGGATGCAAATGGATATACAAACCCAAATTTAAATCAGATGGTAGTATAGATAGATATAAGGCTAGATTGGTGGAAAAGGGGTATTCACAAACAGAAGGTATTGATTATGCTAAAACATTTGCACCCATAGCTAAACTAAATACTATCAGATTGTTAATTGCTTTAGCTACAAAGTATCATTGGAAGCTACACCATTTAGATGTTAAATTTGCATTTTTGAATGGTGAGTTAAAGGAGGAGGTTTACCTTACTCAACCAGAAGGGTTTGTGGAAAAAGGGCAAGAACACTTAGTGTGTAAGTTAAAGAAATCATTTTATGGACTAAAACAGGCACCTAGGTCATGGTATGAGAAGATAGACTCTTTCTTTCTTCAACAGGGTTTTATGAGGAGCAAGAATGATCCAAATATGTATACCAAATTTGATGAGTAGGGGTATATAGTATTAATTTCCTTATATAATGATGATTTGATAATTACAGGAAATGCAGAGAAATTAATTGATGAAATCAAGGAGCAGTTGTCAAAAGTTTTTGAAATGAAATATCTTGGTGAGTTACATTACTGCCTAGGTCTTGAAGTTTGGAGAAATGCAGGCCAAACTTTTGTTTGTCAGAGTAAGTATGTCAGAGAAGTACTTACGACATTTAAAATGGATCAGTGTAAGTCTTCTATTGTTCCTATGCAGCAGAATGTGAAACTTTCTTGTGATGACGGTTTGAAGGAGGTGAATGGCACTATGTATAAACAGATGGTGGGTAGTTTGAATTATCTCACCACAACCAGACCTGATATTGCATACTTTGTGAGTGTGTTAAGTCATTTTATGGAGAAACCTCTAGAAATCCATTGGAATGCAACAAAGGCAGTACTCAGGTATCTAAAAGGAACACTTGATTATGGTATTAAATATATTGATGCATCTGATGTTGATTTGACAGGTTACTCAGATTCTGATTGGGCTGGAAATTTGGATGATTGAAGATCAACCACAGGATATATGTTTGGCATTGGATCTGGAGTTGTTTCATGGAGCAGTAAAAAGCAACCTATTGTATCTTTATCTTCTACTAAAGTAGAATATAAAGACTTGTGTGCAGCAACTTGTGAAGTTGTTTGGTTGAGAAGACTTCTTCAAGATGTTGGAAAAGAACAAAAGGAACCTACAATGATCAAATGTGATAATAAAAGTTCAATCAATCTTGCGAAGAATTTGATTTTTCATGCAAGGACAAAGCATGTTGATGCTCAGTTTCATTTTGTTAGAGAAAAGTTGCAGTCAAATGAAATAGCTCTTATGTATTGTAATACTAGAGAAAATGTTGTCGATATTTTCACTAAGCCTATGGGAAAGATTAAGTTTGATTTGTATAGGGAGATGTTAGGCGTATGTTGGCCCTTAACCAAGTTTTGAGGAACACTTGGTCATATTTGACCATTTTTGGGACTTCGATAGCCTGTCGAAGATGGAGCGCTAGACAAAGCAGAGATCATGGGATCTCGGCCCACTTTCAGGCCCCTTTTTGGGTTTTGGGACAATGTAATGGGAAAGGGATGTCGGCCTGTGGGTTCACCCATGCTTAGGCCCACTTTTGTATGTATAAATAGATTTCTAGGCGAAGTAATTAAAGATATGGTAGCCTATCTATGTGACGTAAGCTTAGTGCAAGTAGTGATCTGTGCATGACTGTAGAAGGGTTACAGATCTAAGTGAAAGTTATTATAGAGATTATAGAAGGCTTTGTGCTACAACGCAAGGAAGAAGGATCTAGCGAGATGTGCAGATCTTCTGTCCTGTGCGCAGAAGGGTTTTTGGTGACTGTGTGTTGTAACCGATTGAAGACATTAATAAAGAAGAAGAGTTGGTGGACGTAGCCCCAGGGTGGGGGTGAATCACGTACATGTTGTGTTTCTCTGCTTTGTGTGATGTGTCGATGTGGTTCTATGTGATGATTATTTGATAGATCTGATGTTTCTTTGTGCTTAATCATGTGAATGAATGCTATATCTAACCTATATGGATGTGCTTAGTGCTTGAATCTGTTAGATCTAACATGTTCCTGTTATGTTAAGTGTTATTATATGATGGATCTGGTTGCATACTATGACTCTCTGTAATTAGGGTACGTCTGCGTTGTTACTAAGAACTGAATATTGATGAATATTAACTGCTATGTTTTTTGTTAAGTGTTAGAATCACAAATCTGTGTCCCAGCTAAGGTTGTCGACATCTGAGTCCTGTAACCACCCCTACCTCTACCTTGGGTGAGACTTCATCTGCTTCACAGGTGTTGCTGAAAGGGCCAGTAGTTAGGGTTTTGTTGTTGCATTGTTGTAGCGTTGAACCCTGTGTCTGCCCCTGTGCCAACAAATGGTTCTGTTATCAGGACTTGAAACTATGATTGCTAGGAACTGAGAAAGAAGAAGCCTTGTGAAAAGATTCATCCTGAAACTTTGGAAGCTCTGTGCTAAAGAAGGAAGGACAGATCTGAAGAAAAGAAGTCAGATATGAACGCTTTGTGCTCTAAGAAAAGTTAAAGTGGAAGTTTCTGAAGAAAAGAGGTCAAATCTATAGAAAGAGGTAAGATCTATAAGCTATGTGCTCTGATAGAGGTAAGAATAGCTAAAAAAATTTAGATCTGGAAGCTTTATGCTCTATAAAAGTAAGATAAGTGAAAATTTTGTTTCTAAAATATGGATCAAGGTATGCTTGATAGAGTCTGTCCTAGCTTGAAAACTAGGGCATTTTTAGATGAAAGAAGGTTTGATATGAATAGATCTAGTAAGAATAATGGTAAATATGTTATACCTATGCATAGAACGAATGTTTGGACTAACCAATGGATGTAGGATCCTAGAAATAATTTTTTGCAAGCTAGCTACCATGATCCTAGTGCGCAGTACAGAAAAGGTTGGGGATCATTTACAAGAAAGAGAGGATTAACCCTATGTTACAGTTGCAGAAAACCAGGCCATCTAGCTAAGGAATGCCCAGGTGGAAGACCTAGTTGTCTTTGTTGCAAAGCTTTGGACCATGAAGTGTTGGATTGCCCTAGAATGATTGCTAAGCTTGAAAGAATGAATCTGAATGAGGAAAACCCCGAGACAGCTCTAGAAATAGCAGAATCTCAGAAAGAATCCGAGAAAGTAGTACTATAGATGAAAGATACCCTGAATGACCACCGACATTTTAGGTTATTAGAGATCTTTAAATAAAAAGAATGAATCGAAGTAAGAATGGGAGATTTCGACATTGACTGTGTTCTTGATGAAGAAACACCAGTGAACATCATGCCAAAAAGAACTTGGGAAGCTATAGGAAGACCTACTATGATCCCTTCACTAAGAGAAATAGGACTCCTTAGAGGAAAGTTGGTGACCCTATATGGAAAGCTCACTCAGATATCTATGAATGCTAATGGAACTTCGACAGAAGAATATTTCGATATTATCAAGTTTATTGAGGATAGCGCCCCATTTACTATGTTACTTGGAAAACCTTGGATTAAGAGAGATCAAAACAGAAAGAAAGAAGAAGAAAAAGTTTTAGAACAACAGAGACAAGAGTTAACAGATTTCATGACTAGAAGGATTGCGCAGTTGATTGAAGAATAGGAGAACATATCAAAGCCACTTATCATTAGAGGCCCAAATGTTGAAGTTGAAAGAATGACAAAAGGCTCATAGAAGACCGAAGCACATGTCCCAGAAAAAGAAGAATTATTACCCCTGGGTCTTAGGAGAGAATCTCAGCAGTGCGAAGTACCTATGTTCAAGGAAAATAAGAATCAAAATGGGAATAGAATCCCTGAGACGAAGCTCACTGGAAAAAAGGCTAGGAAACTAAGTAAAAGGAAAGCTAAGATCGACAGACTACAGAATACTTCAGAGGGAACCTCGCAGAATGGGAAACTTGCAGAAATTGAACTTCGTCGAGATATCATACCAACAACATAGGCCACTTCATCGGGGCAAAGAAATATAGCCGCTGGAAGATAATATAATCGTTCAACTACTGCTCCAAACGGGTCAAAAATCATTGACGATTCGCTACTAGACCATCAGACCACACCATAAACAGACATAACATGATTTAATGACGCCTCATACCCATTGCAAGTAGATCATTGTTAACTTTCTTACTTAGTCCGTCGTGCCATGCACCGATAATACCTTTTGCTAACTAATAACTTGAGCCCACAACCTGAGATTATTTTGCACTGTGATCATCGCCTTGTTCCCGTACCCTACACTGCAGTTTCTAAATCCAGTTCACACCCGATCCAATCGACCCCAAGCTTGTATGTCGAACGAGCTCAGCGCAGTGGAGAAAGCAGTCGAATAAGTTCTGGTTGAATTAATGACTAAGAGAGTCATGTAAGAAAGAAGGATGTTTGCAGGTGTGTAAGCATCATCAATAGGAAGAATCCAAGCTTCTCCCTCAACTGCTCACGGAGCAGGACCTTCCCGAACCATGACAAAGAAAGAACAAAGCACATAGATGACATTGTGAACACCAAGCTTATTCCATGCATTATGCTGACTTACATACCACCTATGAGCGGTGGGATTAACCGTGACAGTGTACCTAAAGACTTCGAGTATACTTTGGTCATCGCATACCTTCTGAAAGGGGTGCGCGTAGTTCAAGTCGATCAAGACAATATCACATCATTGAAGTTTAGTGACTTCAACCTCGGCGATAGGAAAGTCTATAGTATGCTTGCCCCACACAAGTATCTAACGAAGACGAAGGGAAATAACTTGAAGATCAACCCACAATCTTGGACCCAGAACCTCATGCAGTCTACATTGTTGATTGTTATGAAGATCTCGCACTTTGGCAGACACCAAGAGGTGAATGCATGTGTAAAGTTGCTTCTATCTTTCTATCACGAAGGATACCTATGGATAAACCAATGCATCCCTGTGGATTTGACCTTGATCAATAGGATCACAGGGCTTAGCATGCAAGGCCCTGACCCATGGGAGTTCTACCCTGGAAAGACCTCCGACCGAGCATTAGCGCAGAGAATTAAGGAAACCTATGGTGATGTCGAGAAGGGAATGCGAGGCTACAAGGTAGCCTCTATCTAGAGTGGCGCAGTGCACATTTCCTGTCAGTTGATCGCGGGAAAGTTAGTTCGTAAGAATAGACCAACTCAAGTGACCGGATTCATGGTCGACCTCGCAGGGAAGTGCACAAAGGAATTACAGATGAACTGGGCGCAGTACCTTGTCAACCAACTAGATATTGATTGCAGAGAAGCACAAGACCAAGGGTATGACTTCCACTTTAGTTGGTTTCTCATACTAATCACTTTCATTTCCTGGGAGCTACTAGAAGGCACCACTTTCCTGGATATAGAACCGTTTGAACCATTGGCCACAAAGTTTTGCATGATGTGGTATTCTAGCAACATGAGAAAACAGTGGCAGTGCAATGTCATCTTCCACGCCTACTATAACCAGTTGAATATCTCAATCCAGTCTACACCATGCATCACCCCAAACACACTTTATAGGTTTAGACTCTTTATGAAGTTCAACGCGGACTGCCACTTCACCTACATTACAATGTGTGCTGATGAGCATAAACAACAGCTCCAGTCATATTACAAATTGACAAAAGATGAGTTGGAGGAGATTACCAAGGAATGGTCAACAGACCTCCTTGTTCCAGCGGACCCCGCAGATATGTCCAATGTGGACAGCCCTAAAACTATGTCGGACACACCTGGACCAAGTAAAACAAAGAAAAATGATGAAGTGCATGATTTCCATAGCACATCGGTGGAGACATCTTCTACCTCACATGTGTAGGGAGATGATGGTGGAGAACTAGGTGGCACAGAAGTCGAGCAAAACAAAGGAAAAGTTACTCCACCTAGAGACAAAGAGGATCCAACTAAGAAAACGAAGGTTACCCCGCCAAAGCCTTCGTCCCGAAATAAAGCCAAAGCCACCAGGGATACGTTTAAGACTACCCTCACCTTAGACGACTTCGACTTCTTAGTCGCTACATTGAATGATGCTTCATTAGAGATTGTGGAAAAGCAAGAAGCGAAGAAGGAGGAGGTATTTAGTTGAATCAAGGGTGAACTTCAAGAAGTGCAACAGGCACTACAATCCAGCCACACAGTTTCTATTGCACCCTCGACAAGTGGAACAAAAGAACCAGGAGATGAGCCACCCCAACTACACTAGATCACCAATAAATTTGAAGCTCGCCTTCGACAAGCTCAGGAAGAGACAGTGCAAGCTACCCAAGATTTGGAATAGGCACAGAAAGATATGCTAGAACAATGCAGTAATGCAAAACAAGAAAAACTAGCTCTTCAAGCAAAGTGGGAGGAAGAGAAAGCAGCGCTACAGCAAGACAGGGAATAGTTCCTCGCAGATCAACTTGAAGTACAGGAACGGGTTCACAGAGCACTTCTCTCTGTGACAATCCTCGAAGTCCAAATAGAAGAATGAGTTCCACAGTAGGTGGCACAACTGGAAGGAGTGATCCAGCAACTTCAGCAGTGCATCGCAGACCTGGAACTCCGCACTGTGCCTAAGACACCTCAAGAAATAAGAGATCTAAGAGAGGCCATTGCTCGAAGCACAGTTGACCGATTAAAATCCTTTGCCTTGGAAAACAATTAGCTGAGCTCCAGAAGCGCCCAGATGTATGAAAGCCTCACAAAAAATCTAGAATTACAGGCATTAGATTCGTAGGTCCAACAAGCACAGTAGAAGGAAGACACATTGCAAGCACAAATAAAATACTTGTCACCGGTTGATAGAATGAAGAGGTTTCCAGAGAAACGCACGACCCATCAGCAAGTACGCACACTCTAGAGTAAAGTAATGGAAGTCTCTCAACGACTTCAACCAGTGCAAGAAAAGGCATGCCAATTATTCACTGAACTTGAAAGCCAAGGAGTAGAACTTGAACAGGTTGTGATTACAACAGAACGACACCTCGAAGGACCAGTCAATGATGTACTTATTCAGGAGTTCACTGAGCAAGAAGCAGTATCACTTCAGCAGATCGAAGCAGCTCGAGCCAAGCTTGAGGCGTTCGAAGCAAAATTGATCAGACCAGAGTGACTCGAGACGAGTCCCGGGTGAGTGTTGGGGGCCTATTGGCCCTTGACCAAGTTTTGAGGAACATTTGGTCATATTTGACCATTTTTGGGACTTCGATAGCCTGTTGAAGATGGAGCGCTAGATGAAGAAGAGATCGTGGGATCTCGGCCCACTTTCGGGCCCCTTTTTGGGTTTTGGGACAATGTAATGGGAAAGGGATGACGGGTCGTGGGTTAACCCACGCTTATGCCCACTTTTGTATGTATAAATAAATGTCTAGGTGAAGTAAGTAAAGAGACGGTAGCCTATCTATGTGATGTAAGCTAAGTGCCAGTAGTGTTCTTTGCATGACTGTAGAAGGGTTACAGAGCTAAGTGCAAGTTATTATAGAGATTATAGAAGGCTTTGTGCTACAACGCAAGGAAGAAGGATCTAGCGAGCTGCGCATATCTTCTGTCCTGTGCGCAAAAGGGTTTTTGGTGACTACGTGTTGTAACCGATTGAAGACACTAATAAAGAAGAAGAGTTGGTGGATGTATCCCCAGGGTGAAGGTGAACCACGTACATGTTGCGTTGCTCTGCTTTGTGTGATGTGTCGATGTGGTTCTATGTGATGATTGTTAGATAGATAAAATGTTTCTTTGTGCTTAATCATGTGAATGAATGCTAGATCTGACCTATATGGATGTGCTTACTGCTTGAATCTGCTAGATCTAATGTGTTTCTGTTATGTTAAGTGTTATTAGATGATGGAACTAGTTGCATACTACGATACTCTGTAATTAGGATACGTCTACGTTGTTACTAAGAACTGAAGATTGATGAAGATTAAATACTAAGTGCTCTATTAAGTGTTAGAATCACAGAACTGTGTCCCAGCTAAGGTTGTTGACATCTAAGTCCTGCAACCACCCCTGCATCTACCTCGGGTAAGACTTCATCTGCTTTGCAGGTGTTGTCAAAAGGGGCAGTAGTTAGGGTTTTGTTGGTGCGTTTTTGTAGCATTGAACCCTAGGTCTTCCCCTGTGCCAATAGTGTAGAAGTCAATCCATTCTCCATTAAGGGGGAGACTTGGAAATAATGGAGTAATAGTCAGTTGTAAGCGTCAGTTGACAGAGTCAGTAGCGTAAGTAGATTCTATTTATCTGTGGTTCTATGTAACCAACTAAGTAGAGTAGTTTCCTATATAATGGTGTAATCAATCCTCATTCAATAATATAGAATGTGATCATAGTCTCACCTGTGTGTTGGTTTTCTCATATTTTAAGTTTAACCCTATTAATAGACTTTAACCATTAATCTGTACAGCCTTTGAATTAATCACCCCTTAACACACTAATAATCTGAACACACTATAACTCAACTCAAGTTATAACTAATCACATAGTTGCATCATGGTAAACTTAATTTTTTTCTTAAAAACATATTGTTTAAATCTCATCTCAAGTTCTAACTAATCACATAGTTGCATCATCGTAAACTTAAAAAAATTTTAAAGCATACTGTTAAAATCCCAATCCCAAAAAGGGATTTTGTCACACTTTCCTTTAATCAACAACATGGGTGATTCCAAGGTTATTATCAACTGGTTTACTAATGAAAATAATCTACAGGTGATTTCTCTATAACCCTGGATGCATAAGATTATATCGTTGAGCGGGCAATTTCAGCAAATCAAAGCTCAACATATTTACAGAACATATAATAAAGATGATGATCGGCTTTCTAAGGAAGCACTGTTACTAAATGAAAACAGTATATACTTTTCAAATGAATATGAAGGACAACCTTAAATATTTGAAAGACTTGATATCAATCCTTAGGGTACTACCTAAATGGACAGTTTTTGCTTTTGTACACTTTTGATACATACAGTGATAAGACATAAAAGATATGTAAACTATTTTGATATAGATATGTAAATCAGTGGGGACATTCTATACTATTTATGTAATGGGTACAATTCTAAAGACCCTTTTGGTATTTGGGAAAGAGATGTACAATGTTGTTACAGTTTGTAATTTTGGAAAAAAGACAGTTTATATTTACTAATATAAGTGAATTTTCTTATTGAAAAAAAACAACATCACATAAGGGATTTTTGTTGCACAAGAAGGGAGAGCATGATGGGAGAGAGAGAAATATGTAGGAAATACATAAATTCTATGGAAAWTTTTTATGTATCATTTTTTTAACATTTTAATTTTTTTTATTAATGTTAAGATGTTATGTTTATAATTTTAAGATTTTTAAAATTTTGTTATGTTTATACGGTTAGGTAAGTAACTGTAAAAAAAAAAGTAACCAAAGATATAAGGGAGCTAGAGAGGTATGCAGTAGGCACACAACCCCATAAATCTATCCCATTTCTATATTTGGGCACCTCCATCAAGTATTCCTTTGGCATTACATTATTAGAAGCTCATTATCCTAACATGTAGTTATGTTGGATCTTTCCCGTGATAATTAAAGAGGTATAGATTGGGGATATGGGGAAGATTAGTATTGAATTTGTTT
>JASDQU010101912.1:147028-166642 GCA_032191745.1 Picea mariana
TTTTTATGTATCATTTTTTTAACATTTTAATTTTTTTTATTAATGTTAAGATGTTATGTTTATAATTTTAAGATTTTTAAAATTTTGTTATGTTTATACGGTTAGGTAAGTAACTGTAAAAAAAAAAGTAACCAAAGATATAAGGGAGCTAGAGAGGTATGCAGTAGGCACACAACCCCATAAATCTATCCCATTTCTATATTTGGGCACCTCCATCAAGTATTCCTTTGGCATTACATTATTAGAAGCTCATTATCCTAACATGTAGTTATGTTGGATCTTTCCCGTGATAATTAAAGAGGTATAGATTGGGGATATGGGGAAGATTAGTATTGAATTTGTTTTTTGATAATAATAATAATAATAAACTAATTTTAAGGTCATCACTAAGCAATAATTTGACTGCTATAGTCTACAGAAGTATACATACCCTAATCCCCTCTAAATTTTAATGTGTAACCTTTTAGGAGGAAACACATGTTCTTAACCATTATGAAAGAAAATCTATCCTAAACTCTTGTTTATTACTACTTTATTTCTTTCCTTAAGATTTTATTACTACTTTATTTCTTTCCTTAGCCAAGGCCAAGTTCTTGCCTTAAATATATAATAAATTTCCTTGGCCAAATGCATTTCATCTATTATGTTTCCAAAATGTTTTTTCAAATCTTTACTCATCTATTAATTACACCCAAAAAAATGTGAGATGTTTTATAGCAATGATTACGTTTACGTAATTGAAAATTTTTTCTTATTATTATTATCTATATAACTCCTACTTATTATTATTTATATAACTCCTACTTCTTTACAGAAGTAGTAAAAAAATGTGAGATGTTTTATAGCAATGATTACATTTACATAATTGGAAAATTCGTCTTATTATTATTATCTATATAACTCCTACTTATTATTATCTATATTTTTTTCCACAAAAAATTTTTCTTTATATTTATATTAAATATAAACTGATCTTTTACAAGATAAACAACATCGATTCCCAAAATACATCTAGTGAAAGCATATCCCCACCACTTGCAACATGACTACAAAAGTAACCCCAACATGAGCTTTAATCCATATACATGACTAAAAATAACCCCCACAAAGGTTTTAATCCAGAAGAGCATCAATCAAAACATTACCAAAATACTAAAGCCTCATTAGTGCCGCCCACCAGACACCCAAAAATAAAACCATTGTGTTGATGGTCCATGCATTGGCACCAATACTTCTAGAAAAGATCTAAAAACATATGAGGACCCTCTTGATCCTCTTCACATTGAAAATAGACTATTTTCCTAGGAACCTTGTGGAGCGCCTGTTTTGATAGGCTATCCTCTTATTTGTTTTCTTCTCTGTACACATGTGAGAAGGTGATTTTTTGGAAAAGCTTGATAATTTCAATAATTATATCCTTCCATCACTCCAAAGAGACCACCTAAAGGTGTCCCTTTCCCCGCAGCCAATCAATGATGATATTTGAATCCCCCTATACATGAAGCTCCAAAATTGAATGCCGAGAATCCAGAGTAAGAAGAGCCCATGCTCCCAGCAGCTCCACTCTAGTATTAGTTCCAGGTCCACAATTGAACATCCAATTATAATATCGATGTTCCCTGGTACTTATATCCCCTCCAGCCCCACTGTTTTGACCCGAAGAAAGAGAAACCCCATCAAACCAACCAAAAATGCCACCCAGTGTAGGCAAAGGAGGCACCACCCTCGGTGTTGGAGCTTTCAAATGAGATTTGTAATCTCCCAAGGAAAATAAGGACTGGAACACCACCTTCTAAAAGGAGGGAAATCCATCTTTGAATATTGTGAAGTTTCTTTCCAACCATATATACCAGCAGATAAATGCCGACAAGGTTGGGTGTAAATATTTTTGAGCTTTCCAGTTTTTAAATCATTCTGTTATAGAGTTTCCATCCCACGCCCCCAAAAATTTTAAGGACGTTTTTACCCTTTCCCAGACTGCATGCATGAAATATCACTCTACAAACAGATGATGTGTTGTTTCCTTGCTCTTCTTGCATAAATACAATAACTCGGGCCATTAAAACCTTTGTGTTGTATGTTTTCCCAGGTGAGAATTTTATTCTTAGCCACCAGCCAGGTAAAGAGAATTATTTTCAATGGATAGTCCCAAGACCATAGTGACTTCCTCCAACCTCCAATCACAAAATTTTGTTTATTTTTTTCAGTAGCCTCATAAACATTTTTGACAGATGTCAGTCTCAAAGAGTCGTCACCCATCCATTTAAGTTCATCTGGCCTCGCTTGCAGTTGTACACCATAATTTATGAGAGCGCATCGAAAAGTATGCCATTCATATGTTAATTTCCCCTATAATTCCAATTCGTCACTTGTGAATGAGTTGGAGCATATCATTCCCAAACAGGGCTCACAGTTAGCCTGATATAAATAATGCATTATTTTTTTATTTAGAGATGAGATCAGATCATCAGATAGGATGGTTGCATCCCCCATACCCAGATAAGGTCTTTTCCAATCAAAATGGAATCTCTCATCCCTGGGCACCACGTTAATCAGTGCAAAAGAATGTGTAAGGACTTTATTAGATACTTCCATGATTGTGATCCTTTTTTCCCCAACACAGATACCATTCAAAGCCATCGCGCAACATATACAAAAGGAAAATATTTATCTTTTAAGACTCAGTTCCATAAGCCTTACTGCATCAATTCCCTCTAGAGGGTATTCATCGCCATATCTCTGTTGAAGTTGAACAGATTCCTCATACCCCAACCCCCATGAAGTTTTGGACGTCCAATGAGCTGCCAATTACACAGATGAAAACTCTTCTTTTTTTTTCTTAAAAACTAAAGAAAACTAAATACCACTTGACGAATTTTCTGAAGTACCGAGGATGGCAGATTAACCAATGCCAACTAGTAAATTGGCTAACTTTCTAAAACTTCCTTGATCATGACTAAGCACCCCCCAATAGATAGTCATCTATTGCACCAATGGCTTATCCGCTTTTCATACTTTGCGATAAGCCAGTGCCAGTCCTCAACTTTGTACCTGTCAATTTTTAAAAAATAACCAAGATACCTAAATCCATTAGAAAGATCATAAAAATTGTAAAGAAAAGAATATTTTAATTTATCCAGACTTGTTGTTGGACTCCATACTGTAGGAAAGAGGTTTTTTGTGCATTTTTCATGAGTCATGTTGCACTATAGAAAATAGTCAATACCCTTTTTATCTCCTTCCATTTTGCGATAGAGGCTTTAGTCATTATAAGGATGTCATCGACGAAAAGAAGATGGAGGATCCTGATTAGCCTTGAAACCTTAATACATGTCAATGAACCTTCACCTTGGCTTATTTTTAATGCCAAACCCAAACCTTCCATTACTAAAATGAATAGCAAGGGTGACAGTGGGCATCCCTTTCTAAGCCCTCTGCCACTATTAAAGAAATTTGTTGGCTCTCCATTAATTAAAATTGCAAAATTTGTTGATGTGACATATCCCATGATCCACTTAGTCGTCAGCAGCCCGAATCCACATTGTAGTAGAGTCAACCTGAGAAAATCCCAGCTTATATAGTCATATGTTTTCTTTAAGTCAATCTTAAGGATTAAGGCTTGTAATTTTTTCTCTCTGATACTGTGAAGGCACTCCTATGCAGTTCCAATGGAATCAATAATTTTCCTTCCTTTTAAGAAACCAAATTGCTCCTCTGATAAAGTGCGGGACATAATAGTTCTAATTCACTTGGAAATAATTTTCGTTATAATCATGTAGAAAATATTTCACAGAGCAATCGGCCAAAAATACCCAAAAGTAGCAAGACCATTAACCTTTGGAATAAGTGAAATAAAAGTTGAGTTCAATGATTTGTTCACCTCTCCAAATAAACATGATTCCTCGACATCCTCCAGCAGATCTTTAGCAACCAAATCAAAAAAATGTAAAAAGAACTCAACATTCCACCCATCTGGACCATGACTTTTGTCTTTGGTGAAACCCTTTAGAACATCTAAAACTTCCTCAATAGTACAAGGCTTCTCAAGTAAAAGAACTTCCTCCTCAAAGACCATTCTAGGATAGAGTCACACAGATGCAATTTGTTCCTCAATCATTTTTTGAGTTGAGTATTGATAGAAATATATAAAGAATCTCAACGCTTCAACCTTTATAGCCTCCTGCCCAAATTGAACCTGATCAGTCTCATCCTTTACCTCCCAAAAATGTTTTTTGTTTCTTTTATAACTGGAAAAATGATGGAAAATTTTTGTACTTTTGTCCCCGCACTGAATCCACATGGCCCTTCTCTTTAGGCACCATAATTCCTCCTTAGCCAACAGTAATTTGTTCCGTTCAGATTCAAGTAAATTCAATCGTGAGCTAGGCTCAAAACTATGATCATTTTCTAAACTTTGTTTGATAAGGTGGGAAATCTCCACTTAGGTATTTTCAAAAGATCGAAGTTCCTTTAGTTTCCTTTCGACTATCCAAATATTCACTCGAGCTTTAAGATTAATTAGCTTCTTGGCCAGTCTTCTTTGAGATCTTTCCTCCTCTGAAATCTGCTAATTTCTCCACACTGCCCGAACTAAATCACCAAATGTCTCATCTTTCAAACAAGCTAGATTAAATTTAAAAGGATAAGATACAAGCTTAAAATCGTAATCCAATTGGAAGAGCACAGGTGCATTATCGGAAATAAAAGGGAATTCTACCCATGATCTGTATCTGGATGATTCATTAAGAATGGATTTTGAGGCATACACCTTGTCTAATCTCTTTTGTATCCCATCCACCTTGCTTCTACCATTTCTCCATGTTGGAAACACCTCCACAAGCACAACATCCACCAGATGATTATTTGAAAAGAGATATTTGAAGAATACCGCCAATGGATCTATTAAGGCCACCTCCCCACACCCTTCATCTATACTAATAGAAAATGTCAAATCCCCGCAAGAATTAGATCACCCTGTGCTAGAAATCCCTTAGCTTCCACTTGTTCCCAAAATTGTATGTGCCCGATGCATGACCCATAAACATTTAATAAGCAGATCCTTCTTTTATCAGGAATGTGGAAACTTGTCAATAAGATTCCACCAGCACTCAGAAAAGGTTGCAACTCAAACGCAATTGGATTCCAAGCCACCAGAAGTCCACCTGAATTCCCTACGGAACTGACCGCATTGGTCATCCAGTTTGGACATAGAGAGTTCATGAAATTTTTGGCCTTCTCCTCAGCAACTAAGGTCTCTTGGAAAAAGATAATGTCTAGCTTTGTAATGGAAAGGATCCTACTCATGGATGGAATTTTTATGGATCCTCCCACCCCTCTGATGTTCAGGGAGAGGAGGATCATGATTTATCCCTTGCAAGGTATTTCATTCCTCTAAGCGCCCCCATATCAAGAGTAGAAATTGAATGTTGGTCTATAACAGAAGGTAGTAGCCATAGATTCTTTCAAGCAATCAGAGTTTTGATAGCTGAGACCTCCAAACCCAGATCTCATGACCAAGCTAGAGCCTTCCCCTGGCCTTCCCCCACACTTGTTGAGTTCTGCATGTTATCACAGACCATGTTACCCTGATAGGATTCCAAGCCCCAATAGGTTTGTAAAGGAGTAGGGTTGATAGTCTCCCTAAGAGTCAGAATCAATGTATCAATTACAAAATCCAGAATCGGTTTTGTCACTGGTAGTTTGGGAGTCTATGAAGTAGGAACATTCCTATCCAACGAAGTTTGTAACGAATCATCTTTGGGTAAGGAAGCAAAGAGGTCAACAGGATTCAGGATAAGTGGATTCCTATCGGATTTTGTAGTGGAACCCCCAAGAACAGAAGTGTCCTTGGTTTCATAGTATGCTTCTTTTGAAGGCACAAGGGACAACGAGAAGGATTTGTCCAGAAATTCTTGTTCCCATGACGAAAGTGTAAAGTACAATGCAGGACAAAATGATTTTAACTTACCAATGAAAGATTATGAAAAAGGTCCAGAATAATCTTCGACACTCCCAGCAGCATAGACGTCCGGCTCTTCGGTGTCCACTTCGCTCATATACAAGTATTTTGTGGAGGTTTCCAATGATTCCTCTGACTCAAAGGCTCCATTCCAGTTAGGAAAATCTTTGTGGAGATGGCCCGTATGTCTGCAGGTAGAGTAGCAGAAAGGTAAGCCTTCATAATCCAAGTGTTGCACAATAACCTGTCTGCGCCAATCTAGCTCTAACAAGTCCATAAGACCAGCGTGAATATCTAGTTCAACTAAAACTCTCGCGATGCATTTGTCTGGTGAATGTAGGCCAACTTTGCCGACTTTTAGGAATCAGCCTAGCAGGTTCCCAATTTCCACCAAGGCATTTTTGTTCCATAGATTGAGTGGCAAGCCTGGAATCAAGACCTAAACATGGCGAAAGATAAAGTATTATGTGGCAGGGTCGAAACGAGTTCTCCAACGATTCAACGTGATGCTACCACCCTTAAAATCCCAAAAACGGTTCAGAATAATATCAGTATCCTCCGGGATTTTGAAAACCAGTCCAAACCACATGCATGGAAGGGTCAAAAACTCTGGCTCGTATCCAATAAGTTGAAACCAAGTCAACTTCATCCACGCAGAGAATGTAAGGCTTCTCCTGGTCTTGTAATCAAACCTCCCAACCAACGTGCAGAGGGAGAGTTTGCAAGTATCCTCCAACCCAACATCCATTCCTATAACTAGGAGACATCTCACCTTCTTTGGTTTCCAGGCCTGAGCACCTTTCTTGTGCATTGTTTCCTTCACACGTAAATTCCCCCACTGAGAACTCACCAGTTTATGTTCAATCAGCTCTCGAGTGTGCACTATTTGTACGCCTATCCCAGACTAAGCAGCGCCAGTTTCAATCCCCTCAACAAAGAGCCAGTGTGACAACACTTTACTCTGTTCAAGGGTTGAGTGATTCTGCAACAAATCATGGCTATCTCCAGGAGAACATGACGTTAACTCCTTAGGTAAACAATGGGACGATGAATGTAGCGTACCCTTTATGGAGGGTAAGAAGGGATCATTTAATATACACCCACCACCTTTTAACTTGCACAGTTCATCGAATGAAATGAAAATACCCTCCCACTCCCACTCCTCCTCGTCAGTTGCACCCATGAGGGCGTTGACCTCATGTTCCATACCGGTAAAATCGCCAACGAACAGATGGTCTACTGACACAGTAAACTAGTCAGATCAGAGAAGTAGGGCCAAGCCCCTGGATCGTTGTCAAAATAAAGGGTAGTTAAGGCTCAATAAATGGATTAGAAAACCCAGGTAGTCTCCCTGTTGTCAAACAATGTTAGTGGAGAGGATTCAAATATCTAGGACACCGCTCACAAAACAAAATGGTGCAAACTCTGACCTCCATCAAATCCCACTAACCACCTCCTAGAAAATAAAACCACCACCCCATAAAACCATCAATGCTAACTATCAAGCATTGCTAACCAAAAGAAACGTATCTGCCACCCCAGATATCCAACAATGCTAACTATTGAGCATTACTAACTATAAACCTCCTAGAAGGTTCCCTCCTAAATGCTAACAAACCATAAAACCAGTTACTAAAAATAGTAATCCGCCATCAAAACCTTCAAACTTCCCTCTACTAAAAATAGTAACTCACCTCTTCACCATTCTCTTCACTTGCAGCATTCATCCCCTTATTATTATTTATATAACTCCTACTTCTTTATAGAAGTATTATAAAGAGGTAGGAGTTACATCTTGACTTAAGAAGGTTTTATCTTACATCTTGACTTAAAAACGTATTTGACACGCAAAATCTTCCAAGTAAATGCTTAAGTAATTATTACGATTTTTAGTGTCATAATTATTATTACTAAGCAAACTGTATTATATGTGGGAAATATTTTGTAACATTATGTATTTAATCATTTATTCATCAAAATTTGAAAAAGAGGAACTAAGTGACGATATAGTATATGTGTAACTGGATATTTTCAATAATTTTTGTAGGTTTAGATCACCTTAAATTTAGATCTATAAATTAAAGAATAATAAACTTTAAAGTCTTTTTTCAATTCTTTTCTGTTTTTCAATTAAAATATTCAATTCCTTTATGTTTTTCAATAAAAATAAAATACATATATGTTTTTAAATTATAATAATAAAACTTTAAATTTAGATATAAACATTGATACATCTTCTCTAGAGAGAATCTAGTTTATGTATGTAAATATCAATTAATGTAAATCTATGTTAACTCCATGTTTATCATAAGTTGAGAGGGATCAAATATCTCCATGTGTAAACCTCTTTTTAGAGCACAAAACTTGAGAAAATATTTACACTTTCAATCTCTCTCGTTGCATGATAGATCCAGAATTAAGATGAATCTACATTATTTCTTTATATGTGTGTGCACGCGCACACAGACGCCACATCTCAACTCCATTTTTTGAATGAACTGTCGGTAATACCCTGTATGGCTTAAGGTTGCACACAACTCTTTGGCCGAGGTTGGAGCCAACATATCCACAATCTCTGCTTGGTCAACTAACAGACCTTCCTTGCATATGACATGTTCCAATAGAGTCTCAAACGGTGTACAAAATATACACTTTTTAAGATTCCATGAGATATGTAATTGTGTTCATTTGTCCAATATCAATAGTAGTACCTTCATATGCTCTTTGAGTAAGTTAAACACCATCCGATCATCCAAGTATACTTCCATAAATTTGTGCATGAAATATTTAAAAGCTATGACAACAAACATTGAGAACACCGCAGGTGCATTCTTCAAGCCAAATGGCATTACGGTGTATGCAAATGAGCCCCACTCTATCACAAATGTTGTCTTGGCCCTATCTTCTCTGTAATGCGCACCTAGTGGTAGCCTAAAAAGCCATAAAGTGGATGAATAAGATTTGTTCCCAGCCACATTCTCCAAGACTTCATCCATAAATGGGGCAGGAAATGGATTATGCATACAGACTGCATTTAGGCTCCATAACTTTACACAAATTCTTAAATCGCTCACCTTCTTTGTCTATAATACCATCAGGCTGATCCATTATGATTCTTCCACTGGAATAATGATGCCCATGTCCATCATATGGTCAAATTCTTTACGCACCTTTTCTTTGTATTTTGGGTTCAGTCAATACAGTCTCTTATTTACCGGTTTTGCATCCAATTTCAGTTGAATCTTTATCTCTCCTAGGGATCCTACAATACCCTTCATCTCAAAACAACTTCTTGGGAATAGGTCCTCATATTCTTTCAGCAAGTCCACCACTTGCATCATTGTTTCCTAGTCCTATTAATCACCAATTATAGCCATATTTAGTGCATATGTTATATTTTCTCATCTTTATTGACTGCATATAATATAGCACACTACTACTGGAATCCTTCCTCTAAACTACACACTCACCCTCTGTTTTGTTGATCTATAACTTTCGAGGGTTCTCTTCTATGCATCATTATTATCTACCTTTCAACAATACATCGACTGATTTAACTTCACCATTGGTTTATGGTAGGTGCATACTACCTTCTATGCAGGGTCTTTGGGTTGTTGAGTGAAGATAAAATTATTTACCCCCAATAACATATCTCTTTGCATGGGGACCTCTCATGTAAAATTGAACGTTACATGGAATCAATTGCTCATTTTTTCCCAGTCAYTGGTTTGCCTCCTTATCTCCTTCTGGATGTACCATCTTTTGGGGACCATATCCATTATGTGGAAAAACCTATGGACCCATTCTGCTCTAGGAGTATGCTTGGTATCCTAGCATCGCTCACATAAACAATTGTGTTCCCATGAATCCTCAATAGCCTTATAACTTCTCATTAATTCAAAGTCGATCAGGGGTTGTAACCTTATTTTGATGTATTCTACTACCTGCACCCAATCTTGTAAATTTGTGTGGTGTGTTTCCCACCAACTCACAGGGGTTCCCTTTACTATTTCATCCGTGGCTTGAATCCTCTAGGTCTCAAGCACATTGTCCTCCATTTGTGCTATAAATTCTTCTATCGGGCATGTCCCGTCAAACCACAATAGGTTGCGCAGCTCTGATCCGACCAAACGCACTGCTTTGGTGATCTGTGCACATCTCTTGGTTGGCACTTCATACATCTTATTTTACCATTGTTTCATCGCTTCCTCTGAATCTGTGTCATATGAGAAGACACTCCTCCATATCAGCATGTCATTGGATATTGCGTTCATGTAATCCTCCTTGTGCCCTGTGATGTTGCAGATATTCTCAATTATTGATCTTTGCATGTATCCTCATTTGTTGGTTCGTTGTATCTGTCACCCTTGGTTGGAACTAGCGGAGCAATCACATGCAGGGTATCCATTTCAAATGGCATCTACCTTTGCTTCAAATTCATTACAACATTGTTATCGAATGCCCATTCAATTCCAAGAAGAGATGGATATGGATCTGAATCATCCATAATCTCAATCACTTCAAATTCTGCTTTTATTTTTACCCCATCAACTTTAACTTCAACTTTCTCCAGCCTACCAATGGGAAAAATTATGTATTGATTTGCAAGCCTGATTTGAATGGGATACCACACCAGTTTTGGTTCACCCATCAACTCCCATGGCTTGTTTGATAAGATGTTCACATCAGACCCTAGGTCCAACATAACACCTTCCATCTCAAAGCTTCCCATCTCATCTGTCATCTTGAATTCTTTGATGTGTGCTTCCTCTTGCTAACATGCCGCATGTCCTATTCTAGTAGTGAGGAAAAAATAGAAGTTTCATTCTCTCCTTCCTTTATCCATCTTATCAATATGTCTGTCAACTTATTGGTAAGGAGAGGATCACCCTACAATTTTATAAAACGTCACAAGAATTCACTTACTTGACTCCCTGTAATCTTCCAGATATAAAATAGTATGCAGAACATAAATAATTAGCTAGAAATTGTAGAGAAACAATGATATAACCATAACAATACCACAATAATACCAGAATAACACCAGAAAGAGCGCTTTGATTATTGAGAGCATTGTTCACTTACCTCTTCAAGGGGTCAACCTACAGCAGAGCAAAGCTCTATTACAATAATATCCAAGACAAAACTTCTCATACCCTCTATTCCTATTTGTACTAAATCTATCTATCCAAAAGAACAATCTAGAGGAAGATCCTTCTAGAAGCAGAAGCTTCTATTAGGTCTTCTTACATTTGACTTATTCCTCCTTATTGCTAGGCCTTATTAATATTGACATTTATTACATGGAAATATATTATTCTACACACTTGAGGGGTTAGGTAGGTTACGTCCCTAACATGCCCTCCCCCTTAAAATAAGCCTTGTCCTCAACGCTTGATATGAGGAAATTGTTGCAGAATGTTAGCGAGCTCCCAGGTGTCATCTACTGGAGTTGTATCTTTCCACTAGACTAACACTTCCTTGATGGTATGCTGATGAAGATGACGCTCTCACTGGTCCAAAACTGCTTGTGGTTGCAACCAAATGGATCCTTCTTCATCCAACTCGGGAAGGTTCGTTTGAGTTTGGAACTTAGTTCCAATCACCTCCTTTAAGCAGGAGACATGAAAAATAGTATGGAGATTAGAATGACTAGGCAAAGCTAACTAATAGACCACCTGTCCAACGCGCTTAAGAACTGTATAAGGACCACAAAATTTGGGCGCCAGTTACGGACAATGTTCAGCCTTGAGTGAAGTTTGCTTATAAGGTTGTAGTCGAAGAAATAACTGGTCTCCTTCAGAAAATTGACGTTCTAAGTGACCTTGATCGGCTTGTTGCTTCATGCAATTCTGAGCCATGACCAAATTCTCTTTGACGGTACGAAGAATAGCCTCATGAACTGTAAGTGTTTTGTCAACAGCCTGGACCTTTGATACACCTGGCATTTAGGAGAGAATGGAAGGTGGCTTTTGGTCATATAATGCTTCCAACCAAGTCTGAGGGCGGGCCATGGGAACCTGGGATCGGATTTCATCCTTGAGGCCATTGATAAATAATTCATGGAAGAATGCATCTAACATGCCCTTTGTTCGAAAGGCCAAATGCTCAAAAGCAGTGATAAAGTCTTCTAGTGTGGTTGACTATTTCAACTTGGTCAAATGACTGACATAGTGGATATCGGTATCAAAGCGGGCATAGAGATCTGCAACAAACTGGGTCCATGAAATATACCCCTAACTTGAATTTTTACTCCATTTCCACCATTGCCAACGTTCAGGATCTAAATAGAGGACAACATAGTGAAGTTTGGCCAACCCGTAAGTAATACCATGCAGACAAAAATAATGCTCCATTTCAGTGACCCAACTCGTAAGATCGGAGCCATCAAATTTTTTGACCTCTACGCGAGGAAGACGAGGTTCACGACGAAAGGAGTTGGATTGAAAATGCAAAGACTGAGAGGAACCAACAACATCAGGTTGGTTTGATGAGGAAGGACCCATAGGGCAGTTCAAGAATTGATTGACAGCAGACTGGAGGGAAGCAAATTGGGCTATGAAGTTGGCTTCCATGGTGTCAAATTTGTGCTCTACTTTTTCAATGCGGGAATTGGTGGAGCCAATCTCATATGTCATATGTTCGATGGATGCATGGGCTTGATTGATGGAAGCTTGGAGTTATTGGTTGAGAGTGGTGGCCATTTGGAAAGGGGAAGTGCAGGCAAGGAAAAATGGGTGGGTGGGACCACAAAAAATGACTTATAAGTGATAGGTACCACGATGATCAATGCGAGAAGGGAAATATAATGGAATAGGCGAAAAAATAGGGAAACTGGGAAGGGGTCGGGTCCATTGAAACAAAAAGGATTAAAAATGAAGGGTATGACTGCGATCAGGAAGAAAAGGGGATTCCAATGGAATAGGTCCCAAATAAGTGTGCCAGCGAGACCACTATACTCTTTATTTTTACTCCCGCAGAGTTATACTCTGACCTGAAGAATACTGAAGTGACGAAATGCCCAAATGCTTAACAGGAAGAAATGTGTGGTAATTTTGCAACCCGAATGCAGAAGACATAGTTGCATGGCAATAGATCTTGTCTATTCTATTTTTGTTTCCATCCCAAGGGTTAGGGTATTCAAGGGTTCTACAGACAAGGGTTTTCCCTGTGCTATAGCTCTCTGATATACCTGTGGGGTCCAACAGTAGTACTCGACCCAATATCTCAGGGAACCAACTAAGGAGACTAGATTGTGCCCTTAGTCGTACTACTCAACTACCGAGGTACTAGAGAGTATCTTCTCGAGTGTTTTTCTCAATGGAACTATAGCAATCAGGGGAGCGATCAGTTTATCTATGGAGGGCTTCAGAAGATCTAGGTCAATCTATATATAGGTGTTGTATGATTCTCTACCACTCGAAGGGGTACCAACAAGGTTTACAAGGATGGCCAACAGATGTGCACTTAAGTACCACTTGTATTTCCTACATGTATGAATCCCCGATCGTGGGTTTATGCGCATAACGACATATCTCTGTAGCTTTAAGACGTCGGAATACATCTCTACCTTGAAAAAAAATTAACCCACAATTTTCTGTTGAGTAAGGTGCTCTGATACCACTCGTAGTATTCCAGATGTAAAATAGTATGCAGAACATAAATAATTAGCTAGAAATGGCAGAGAAACAATGATATAACTAGAACAATACCAGAATAACACTAGAAAGAGCACTTTGATTACTAAGAGCAATGTTCACTTGCCTCTTCGAGGGGGGGAACCTCCAGCAGAGCATAGCTCTATTACACTAATATCCAATACAAAACTTCTCATACCCTCTATTCATATTTATACTAAATCTATCTATCCAAAAGAACAATCTAGAGGAAGATCTTTCTAGAAGCGGAAGCTTCTATTAGGTCTTCTTACATTTGACTTATTCCTCCTTATTTCCAGGCCTTATTAATATTGACCTTTATTAGGTGGAAATATATTATTCTACCCACTTGAGGGGTTAGGTAGGTTAGGTCCCTAACACTCCCTGAGTTAGTCTCTCAGTAAGCATTGCAATATGATTCATCATGCGTCATGCATCATAACTCCTCATGCACCGGTATCTCAGTCATGCAACGCAACTCCTCATACGCAGGTATCTTGATCGCCTTTTGTGCATCATGTAAGAACCAATTTTGCTGCATAGGGTTAAACTTAGGAGGTGTCCGCGTTGTTTTCCTCATATTTTCTTCTAACTATTTTCCTAAGCACTCTCCTCTATGTAGGTTAGTTCTTGTGGGAATACCTCCTCAAGTTACTACTTGTACATCGACTTCGTCTTTTAGCTTATACTCTTCGCATGGCTCAACAATCACCATGTTACAATGGCCCTTTTTCTCCTCCCACTTTTCCAACTACTCTGGGAAAACTTTTGTGACATGGTTTGCACTATGGAAATATCCACATAATGTGCAGGGCTTGGTACAAAACCATGCCAAGTGGCATGTCTAACCATAGTTGAAACAAGTGGGTTGTCTGCTTCCTCCCTCACCATATCCTCTACTTCTTCCTCTTCCATAGCCTCATCTTTGTCCTCCTTGGAAGCCTCCACGGTCTCCACCCTTATTCCCCTCTTGGACCCTATAAGCATCCATAGTATGCTCTTTCATCGATTGTAGAAACTGAAAATTGTTTACATCATGGCCCATGGATTTGAAAAACTCATGAAACAGAGTGTGTGTAGTCTTCTAATACTTCTGTAGCGTCAGGAAATGAGGAGGTACATGACCCCATTGTCTATGGATCTCACACCATTCCATCTGCAACCCAATAGGAAATGGGTTTGGCACAACCATCGTTGTGTAATTTACCAGCGAAGGACACCCATTCCGACGGTGACCTTCTACACAACACAGGATACACCACACATTTGTGCTCACTTCTTTCCCCATTTCCATGTATTGCAACTTCATGGTGAGGTTCACAAGTTGGGATTTCACCTATGTCAACCCTGTCGATGTCTCACTGCCTCATGGCGTATATTCCAAGCGCATTGCAATTTCGATGGCTTCCAACTAAGTCTCCACTTTCTGTTTTTTGAGTGGGACCTAAATCTGTGGGAGGAATCTAGCAATGAACCACTCTCTATGCTAGACATATTGGATCTGAAAGGTCAATAAGTCCAATAGAATTTTGAATCGATGGTCATAGTCCCACACGTTTTCTCCAACTTGTTGCTTGATCTATTTGATCTTGGTTATACACTGTGACTCTGACTTTGGTTTCTAAAATTCCCTAAGGAGATCTCTCTTTATCTATGTAATGTACTTTATATGTCTCGTTGGTGCAATCACCTTGTACTTCATACACCATGTCAGAGCTTTATCTCTAAATGTAGTCTCTAATTGTGCAATATTAGACGTCTCATTTGTGACTCACTTCATAGATCAGATTGTTTCACAAGTGGACCAATGTTGTCCTGCATCATTTATTCCAGTTGCATGGAATGCGGGAATCTTGAGAATCAAATCTTGATTGGCCATATTTGAATTGGAACTTGATCTTCTTGACTGATTTCTACTATTTACTACTAGTACTGACAACCTTTCTTGTGAAGTTTTTTTGACTTCATTTTCTACTCCACTTGCATCTTTTACTTCTATCTCTCCTGCACTTTCTTCTTCAATTGTTTCTTCTTGGTTAAAAATGCACAAGGGGGGTGGTTCAAAGTGGGGGTTCCTCCATACTATGTTTTCTTCTTTGGCAATGGATCCAAAAGAGCTTCCTATCTTGAGTTGTGGGAGCCTCCTTCAAACAACCAAGATCTCTTCACTTTCTTGGAGGGCTCATTCATCACTATCTTCTGTGTCATCAGTGCTACTAATATGCACCTCCTCTTCCTCTTATTCATCTACATATTTTATTAGCCAAGGGGATCTGACCTCATTCCCTACAACTGTATTGCTACTACCTTTAGTATCTTCTTTTGATACCTCGTTCTTGACCATGCATCTCTTCAATGGCCTCTATTCTCTTGCATTGAATCTCTCTAGCAAAAATCTTTCTCCTGTGCACCCTTTCAACGATGCTTCTCTTCTCTTCATCTTAGATCTTCTTACTACTTGTTTGTCACCCCTTTTTCTCTCTTCTTTTCTTTTCTACTCAACTTTCTTCCTTAGCTAGAATCTTCTTGGATATCACTCAACTCTTCTTCTTCTCTACTCTTCTGGATCCATTCTCTCTTCACCTTATCTCATCTTCTTCCTCCATATTTTCATCTCCCCCTCTCTGCATGGGGGGTTTATGTTTCCATCCTATCGAGCTCCATGCACATCAACCCCTTCTCCATGATCTATATCTTGATTCAAAGTGGGATCTCTTCTAATAATATTCTTCGAGGGCTAGTTAAAAAATTTCTTTCGACACTACTAAAATATTCTCTGCATTCAACAACAAATGCAACAATGTATCCTTCTTTAGCTTGTTCGAACCAGAAATATGTGGTTCTAGCCCACTTATTTTCCAAAGATATTAAACAATTTACTGCTTCTTTGTCCCAAACCATCGGATTTTGGGCCCGCCACATAGAGTTAATCTATGTCTGTCTCTTTTCCCATTCATGTAATGAACAAAGAAACTCAACAAAGAGAATTTCATGTAGATATGAATATATGTACCTTTGTTTCCATCGTTCAAGGTTGATTTGCAGATTTCTAGTCTCCTTTTGTGCAAATTCATCCTCCTTCTCAAAGATCCATTCTTCTATCTCTTTTCTTGAAGGCTTCCACAACATGCCCTTACTTCACCATGTAACACAAAATATTTAGGTCCCGACAAGGGAACCAATTGTTGGCTCGGGGTTTCAGACCCAAGGTTCAAAAGGCTTTACCAATAAACACTCCATCAACATTGTCATATTCAATATTCAAGGATTGAATAAGGTCTCACCCGAGACATTGTGAGAATTACAAAGATTGAACATTTGTGCATTGCATGAAGGAATATTACATATGGGAAACACCTAGTTTAGAACTGTGCATTAGATTCTACTCATTCACATAAGCATTCATATAAGTAAACTACATTCTAACACGCATATCAAACATTCGTCCACAACACAACTCATGATAGAAAGTATCAAGTGGGTCTCACGCTTTCATTCATCAATCACATATAGGAATTCAGATACATATAGGGTTGTAGCCTTCTCAAAGACTCACTATGCTTGAACCAAAGACCAGAGACTCAGATCTCGATCTAATTTCTCTCTCACATTACAATAACAACTCTAGAACAACAATGAAGACTCAAACATAATGAACAACCAACAATAAACAACATTACCAGTGCACATGCATTCCTTTTATCTCTACATAAACATGGTGATGATAACAAATTTGCCAACTCACTAACAACCTCAAGCAAGACCAATCGATCGGTTACAAAGTGTTTATGAATCATTACAACTGATCATGACGGGATATGAACGTTTGATTGATTACAAGTCTTTGTGCGATGCCAAAGTAGGAAAACACACTACAAAATGGTTGGCATAGGTGCAGTAGAAACTAGTCGACACACGTTGAATATTAGCATCACACGGTACAAAACTTGTGGTGCCTGCAGACCTTAGAAAATTTTTGGGGCACGTGTGTGATTTGGCCAATAACTGTGGTGCCAACATCAGCTATGTAATGAAGAACAATCGTGGCAAATACAAAAAACCCACTACAATCAAAATTAGAGGGCTAGTGAAGAAATTTCAATATACTAACCAACTAGTAATGAGGCCAATTACAAACACCATGCCTTGAGCCAACTCTATCACCCTTGAGCCACTTATGACCACTCTTCCTAACCAAGATTTCACTCATCTTGAGCTCAGACTTGAGTTTAAACTCATACATTTTAGCTCTAGCCATGATTTCTAGAGATCTCATTGAACTAGTTACATAATAAAACAACCTACAGTCCATATGCTCATTACTAAATATGTCATACCCAAACCACCCTGCAAACTCATAAACCAACCCATCCTTTATCACTTCAAAGAGATTCCAAGCATGTGGGAGGTATCCTAAAGTCAACTCCTCTTATAACAATGGCACAAATACCCAAGTGAAAAATATAATACTCTTAATACTTTATTTTTTCAAATTTAACATAAAAAGAACATTCTGGTAAATATTTAATTTAATTTTCTGTATTTTTCATATAAATCCTATTGGTATTAAAACCCAAAAAAATCATAATTGCGATGGGAGACTACAAAGTAGTAGATTAAGAGATAAATAATTTAAAATCGTTTATTAAAGTGGTATTGTCGCCAAGTAAATGATGAGTCAACATAGTGTAAAGTAATTTAACGGAATAGTTTGACCGATTTTAATAGAAGACTCGGTTAGTTCATGAACCAAGACAATGAGTGAAATCTGAAAGGAGGGTCAAACATCAAGTGGATTAAAGCCGAGATTTTTGTTAGGAATATGCGAGGATTAAATATCAAGTGGATCAGAGTTTATGATATTTTAAATAATAATAATAATTTAAATTTAAGATTAATTTTAAATAATATTAAATTGGTGTTTTAGATTTTATTGTTTGTAGGATAAAGAATTGATTATTAAAATTTATGAAGATATATATCTTAATCTTATTCTGAATTAAACATATAATTTCTTTAAAAAAAAACATTCTTCTTTTTATACTATTTTCTTAATATACTCTTTTTCTTTTTTTATTCTTTGTAGGGTTCGGCTCCACAAAGCCTTATAAAACCCAAAAGAATTTATTTTAAGGAATGCTAACCTAACATTTATTTTACTTCATAATCAGCATATAACCAAAACCAGCATATATAAAATTTATTGAGCTGAACATAATAGCTTATGGACAACCTTATAACACTTCATATTCCTTAAATGCATAAAACAAATACGTAAATTAAAATACAACAAATACATAAATTAAAATACCTTGGTCTGATGCTAAACTTCCGCTTGTCTTGTTGACCTTCCTGTTGCTGCCTTGCCCAGCTTGATGCGTTGATCAACTCTGCCCCAAACCGTGTTTCCTCCCTGCCAGCTAGGACAGCTTCCTAGCTCCAAGATACCATATGGATATCCTGGCCCCCATGCCCAAAACCCCCAGCAAACCGGTGCCCCCCGTACTGATCCTTCCTGACTATAGGACTCAAACTATGAACCAACAAATCCAAGAGAACCCTAAAAAATAATCCTCTCCCTTTCCGTAAGCCTCCTCCCCTCATATCCCTCCTTCACCCACCCTTTCCTCCTCCTTTATTTCCTTATCCATACATTCATTGTCTTATCCTCTTAGTTAATGTCTTATCCGATTATTAATATTTATTATCCTTACATTTAATGCTTCTTATCCCCTCCGTATACGTAATCCTTTAATTAAACAATTAAATGCTTCTTATCCCCTCCGTATACATAATCCTTTAATTAAACAATTAAATTTATTAACCCTCTTAAATTTAATACCCGTCATTGAATGTAATAGGTAATTAATTAATTAATTAATTACTCAAAATTATAACAATTAATTAATTAATAAATATTTAATTAATATCATTATACCAATCTTTGTTTAGTTAATAACATGTTAGAAAAATTAATTACCTAATAAATTTTACTTA
>JASDQU010101912.1:221802-252518 GCA_032191745.1 Picea mariana
TGTATTTGGAGCGGTAGCTCAATAGGAGGATGCCCCCTCGAAGAGGCAAGTGAACAGGAGAGGATCCCTTCCATAATAGGATCCATTGTATGGTGTTTCCCTACCTCAAGGGTTTGATAGTAATAAAAGAGATTTTGCATATTGTTCTTCTATATCTATTGTGGTGCTTTTGTATTCAGTCGTTGGTTCTTAACAGGGTCATTATATTAATGTGGTTACTAGTTTTTTTATCATAATGGTTAACATCATTAACCTCCTAATACTCAATGATCAACCTTAACCTTTATGACCATTGAGGTAATCACCCTCTAACAAACTATAACCTAGAACACACTAACCCCCATAGTCACATTATTACCATTAACCCTATGCCACCTTTACACAATTTCCCTCTTACACTCTATGACCCTTAAAACCCTTAATAAACTATGATCCCCCTTAAGAAACTATGATCCTTAACCCATATTATCACTCAATAATCCCCCCTTAACACACTATGAACCTTAAACCTTATGACTCTTCACACAATCATCCCTAACACACCATTGCCTAGAACACACTACACCCCTAATACATCACGATTCGTCTTAGCCCCTATGAACATTGATGTAATCACCCCCTAACACACTATGTTAACCCTAAACACACTCACCTTATAAACACACTATAAACTTTTACACAGTTACTCCCTAACACACAATGACCTCAAACACACTAACCCACTTAATATCATGATCCTTGAGAACTATGAAAATTAATGCAATCACTCCCTAACAGTCGATGACATTGAATTCAATAACCCCATTAATACACTATGAGTATTATCTCATATGACCATTTATATAATCAACCCTTGGCACCCTATTACCTTAAACACACTAACCCCCTTAATACAATATGACCCTTTATCATTATTAACTTTGACACAATCACCCTCTAGAACACCATGGCCCTAAAAACACTAATCCTCTTAATACATCAAAACCATTAACCCCTACAGGTATTGACACAATCATCTGCTAACACACTATGACCTCAAACACACTAACTTAACACTCTTTAACACTCTTTGACATTAACACACTAACACCCTTAAATACACATTGTGAACCTCATTCTCGTGTTTGTTGATTYAATCACCCCCTAACACTATATGATCATGAACATGCTAACCCCTTAATACACTACAGACCTTAATGCACATTACCATTGACACAATCACCCCCTGAAACACTATGACATTAAAAATGCTAACCCTATTGATACAAAATTGTCCTTAATCCTTAAAACCATTGATGCGATCACCCCTCAACACATTATGATCTTGAACATATTAACCTACTTAATATGCTATGAATCTTAAGCACTATGATTACTGATGCAATAACCCCTTAACAATTTATGATATTGTTGAACACACTAACCCCCTTCATACATTATGACTCTTACCCTTATGATTCAATGATGCAATCACCCCCGACACTCTAATGGTATCGTTCAAGCATGTAGCCAGACCATATCTAGAAGAGTCAAACTATTCAAGAAGCTAATTGAGATAGATATAGTTGACAGCACCAATGAAGTCCAAGATCCGAAATTGATATTCAACTCGTTGTTTTTAACCAAGCAAGCATTTGATGATCAAGTTGAGATCTATAAAAGACTGTCATTGAAAATTTCTATGGCATTCTTGAATATGGTGAAGATGAAATGAAAAACTGGCTAGTTGATTATTCGATTAAAAACCAAGATATTCAAGAAGCATTACACAACCTCTTTATTGATCTAAGGGACTTGGAAAGTGAATTCTTCAATATAAAAAACAGGCATGAAATCAACGCGGCACCCATGAGGAGCTACATTGAGGAGTGGTTCAAAAACGTTGTCGACAAGATTACCAATGAAGGGCAAAGGGCGCTTGAGATGGTTCCCATAACCTCTGAGGAAAGCCATAAAAGGACATCAGCAAGCAAATGACAAGGCATGGGATACCATCATAGTAAGTTCATACTGATCACATTCTTATGTCTTTTTCAATGTCTTCATCCAATTACTGTACCTCTTTAAATACAAAGGTTTAACCGAGGACTGACAATTTTCTCTTTCTTCTTTCCAAGTCTTGTTGTCTTCCATCGCTGAATTTGTTCTTTATACAAGCTTGATTCTTGTACACCTTTTCTTTATGGTACATGAGAGCCCCAATCCCAATCATTATGGAAAACACATTTAAATTTCAGAGAATATGTATTGAACTATATATTATTTTACAAATTCCAAGAGAGTTATTTTGGGAAATAATCTCAACTGTATTTTGTAACCCAGTTTATCTGAATATAAAATATTTGAGGTTGTTGTATGGTGTTTTTCAATGTTTAATATTGTTTTTTTGAATTTTGTGTGTGTGTTTTTTTTAAATTAACTCATTTTCCTATACAACTATTGATAGATGAATTCAACCTCTTTCTACAAGAATTTAAGACGCTCTTTGATCCATAGTTAAAAATGCATGATAAGTTTTTTTTTCCTGCCCAGTACTTCCATTTAAATAAAATCTACTCTATTGCGGCATCTGCAGCTTTCGCTCCTTACATTTTACATGGAAGAATAATTTGTGAGAGGACATAGTTTTGTGGCGCCCACCCTATACTTAAGAAATAAATGGGTAGGCCCCTCCTACTTTCATTCTTCGGGGCCCCAGAAATAGAGTCAATGAATGACGCTATTTCAACATGGAAACTCAGGTGTTGACGTCATATTCCTATTTAATATTGTGCATATATTACAACTTCTTATATTTGAGAATATGCTTGCATATAAAAAATGTTAAGTCATATATATTTTTTTCTGTTGCTTATGGGTTTGAGAAAAAATTGCGAGCCGAAAACACCCTTCAAATTGGAACATGGTTTACATTTGGACCACAAATAATCTATTAAGATAAATTAATATGAATATAATTGAAATAAATATAAACAAATTCTCTTTAAACTTGAACCTGACTTTGCCGAGCTCCAAAATTTGCGAGCCAAAAACACCCTTCAAATTGGAACATGGTTTACATTTGGTCCACAAATAATCTATTAACATAAATTAATATGATTACTATTGAAATAAATATAAACAAATTCTCTTTAAACTTGAACCTGACTTAGTCGCATTTCTATGATCGTGGGTTCCCGGGTTGGTGGACTGACAGATCCTCATCTCCATCTATATCATCATATCATGAGCCCAACCAACCGCCGTCCCTTTCAATACTTAGCCAATTATCTGACCGCGGGGTCCCGGGTTAGCGCTATCAAATTCTTATGACCCGTGTTTCGTGATATACATCTTGCACCCAAAACTTCTGTGATCTACAATTCGACCCCAAACTCCTAGAACTCGCAAGCTTCACTATACACGGGTTCACAAAAGTTTCAAACCATTTATCGCTCCCTTCCATCCCTGCCACATTCACGCCCTTCCCAATGCACATTCATTATGCGTTTACTAGTGACAACGCACCACATAGGTTCGAAAATATTGGCATTAATAAATGAACAGTATATGTCCGCCACATTCACACCCTTCCCAATGCACATTCATTATGCTTTTACTAGTGACAACTCACCACATAGGTTCAAAAATATTGGCATTAATAAATGAACAGTAGATTTTGTTGTGTGACATACTTACCTCTTTTTCCCTTTTCTTCTTCCCCTCTATTATCCCTTTCTGGTTCTATACTTAGTCACATTTCTATGATCGTGGGTTCCCGGGTTGGCGAACTGACAGATTGATGCAGCCCTCCTACTCCCTCATAGGGCTACACGACCTCTGGATCAAGGATATCTGATTCTTGAGTCAAATGACCCTCTAAACCTTAGTGGTCTCCTTTTGTATCTAAACGCAGGCCCTTTCGGCTTCTTGGTGCAGGTCTTATGGTACCCGCAACATTCCATCTCGCTCTTTTGTGAAATATCAGAGTACTAGGAGTTAGCTCTGTTTCTACTAAGCCCCCTCTTGATATGACCTTGGGCGATGATCTCACGTGACCACGCGATTGCGGGCACGACCAAAGGTGGTTTCCCACAATTCTCCTTGAGCCTCCATGTGTCCTCTTGCCAAAACCACGGTCTGGATTGTGGGCCACCCTCAACGTTTTAAAGTTCACGCAACTCATGTCCCTGAAATGCTATGGGACCATCGATCTCCCGATCTTGACGATGTTGTATGAACTGATGATTCAGATCTGCCCTTTCCAAATCTACGAACCAGATTTGCCCCTCCTAAATCAACAGATGTGAACTCCTTCATGATTCTGAACTTCAGACTTTTCAAGTCTCAAACCCTGCTTTCCTCTATACGTCAATCTTCCATAGTTAATGATCTGCGGACACCTGTCCTCCTCAATCAATGACCCTGCTTCTACTTCGATTGTTTGACCTTTCAACTAAATCAACGGTCCTGCAACCCCTCTATCGATCAACAGTCGAGATCTCATTTGGGTCTCTGAACTTCTAACATCTCAAATCTCAAACTTCACTTCCCCTCGAAGTACATGGGATTCTTCCACGCATACTACTGAATCAGACGATTGAGGCTTAGTTCGGGACTTTACCCAGAGTTCACAGATTTATGACACGTCTCTTCTGATCTGATGACTATGAGTTACTTCAGGACTTTCCCCGGAGTCCATGATCTGTTGCCATGTGTCCCTCTGGATCGGATGGTCCAGATCTCCTCCACCTCTTTGGGTTTCAGGAATCTCACCTCTCAACCGAAACCCCAATGCAATTTACCCGGAGCTTGCGATTTGTTGGCAAGTGTCCACTCACAGAACGATGACTCTGGACTCTTCAGCTATTCTCTCTTCAAGAGTTTCAAGTCTCAACTGAAAAACTCTCGAATAGATTTCTCGAATTTATTGGTCTACTGATACGTATCTCCTGGTGATCAATGACCAGGATCCTACTTCAGCTATTTCACCTCCTCTTCATCCACAAACTTCCAAAGGTGTGGATCTTGCACCACCTGTCTTCCTTGACGATGGACGGTCCCAAACTACTTCAGGACTTCAAAAATTTGGTAAGTTCTCTCTCCTGTGTGTGCAAATATCTAAGGCTCATGCACCTTACTCTGATCAGACGATTGTTGATCCTTTGCACTGTGATCCAACGGTCATTGTCGTTCCTCCTCCTAAGCTTCTGATTTCCTCTGACTTAGAAGATTCATCATTCTTCAAAGGGTTTGACCTTTTCTACTCCTACGAGTTTGATTCTTGGATCTTGTCAACACTTATGGAAAGTGCTATCCCTTCTGAGCTCGATCCTTAAAGGATTCTGATTTCCCATGCACTCCTTGTGTTTGGGGATTTCGATAACTCAATTCAAAGGATTTCTTGAAAATAAATTCTTCTCGCCCTCCTGGTGTTCCTATGTTTTGGTTCTTCGACGCTTGGTCGGTTCTTGACGTTGTGAACTCCTTGCACTTGGTCTAAGTTTCCTTTGATCTCTCTCTGAAATCTTCTGAGTCAATCTGAGACTCAGTCGACGCACTCCTTGAGTTCAAGATGCACACCTTGCATACGAGTTTCAGAAGAGAAACAATTGAAACTTATCCAATTTTGTCATGAACTCATACGATCAAATTCTCTAACAATCATACATGAATGAAATGAACTAAACGACATACACAGAATGAAAAATTCATTCAATCACACATTAAAATGAACACAGTCTAAGATTTGGGACAATTATGTCTGTTCTATTCATTCGTGAAACAGGTTACATATATTGCAGTTCTCCACTATTTCTTTCTTCTACTCTATTCTTCTCTACTAATCTCTATTCTATCTCTATCCCTCTCTTCTTTTACAATACAAAAACAAACTATCTAAGGACTGGCTCCATTTGCTCTCTCGTCCTGTCTGCAACTTATCCTATCAACTCTTGGTGGTTACCTACTTTGTCCTATTACAATAACTAACAGTTATTGCCATATAAGATTCAACACTCTATATCTGCAACCCCTTACTGTCCTATACAACTTTACAAACACGACATATTTTAAAAAATATTGTTTCCAAAAATATCTCCAMAACTCGATTTACTTCTGAGTTAAATGTTGATTTGAAACTTTGTCATACTGAGATGTCATATCTTCTCCTCCATGCTTGCATCTTTGACTTTGAAGGCGATGTTTCTGCATCATACTCCTCTGGTTAAAATTTTCATGGACTCCTRTCCATGAGCTCCTATACTTTTTTTCCATGCTTCAAAATATCAAGTTCTGTGACCCAACTTGCATCTTCCATTGGATGATCTTTCCACTTCACTAAGTATTCAGGATAGTCTTCCTCCTGATCTTATTTCCATCTCTCTGTTCAAATATTTTCTCCATCTATGGTTTTTCTGTTGTGGGCAATTGTTCTTCTCATTGAACTTCTTTCTGATCATCTAATTCTCCTGCCTCATCTCTCCTGTAAGGATACAAGTTTGCAACATTGAATATCGGTGATATCCCAACATTGTCTGGCAACTCAATTTCATAAGCATTGGCTGCATTTATGAGAATCCTGCATGGTCCTATCTTCTTCATATTCAACTTGTTATATGTTCCCCTTTGAAACCTTTCTTTTCTCAAATCAGATAAAACTTCATCTCCAACTTCGAATTGAACTTCCCTCATCTTTTGATCAACTATGTTTTTGTATTTCTGGTTGTTGTCCTGTAGCTTCTCTCTGACTCTGTCATGGAGTTTATGCATTTTTGTTGCAAAATCCTCTGCTCCAACACTTATGAACTCTTCTTGATTAAGATCTCTCAAATCTGTAATCCCTCTTGGCTATATACCATACACAATTTCAAATGGAATTTTCCCTATGCTCCTGTTCACTTAATTGTTGAATGCAAATTCTACTTGTGCCAGAATCTAGTCCCATTGAGGACCTTGCTCGATGACTGAACTTCTTAACAAGTTTTCCAGACTCCTGTTCACTACTTCAGTCTGTCCATCCATATTAGGGTGATATGCTGAACTAAAGGACAAGTTTGTCCCCAGCCTATTCCATAGAGTCCTCCAAAAGTGTCCTACAAATTTGGTGTCCCTGTCTAAGACTATGCTCCTAGGAAATCCATTTAGTCTTACCACTTCTCTGAAAAACAAATTGGCTATGTTTGTAGCATAATTTGTTTTCTGGCATGGTATGAAATGTGCCACTTTTGAAAATCTGTCCACCAAAACAAATATGGAATTGATCCTTTTCTGAGTTCTAGGCAATCCCAATACAAAATCCATACTGATTGCATCCCACGACCTTTATGGAATTGGTAATGGATGATACAAACCAGTGTTATGTTGTCTTCCTTTTGCATACTAAAAAATTATGCATTTGTTTACAAACCTTTTCACATCTTCCCTCATGCTCGACCAATAATACAAATTATTTTGATGTGCAAATGTCTTATCATGACCAAAATGTCTAGTTGAACCTCCACTGTGTTTCTCTTTCAGCAGGTTATCTCTCATTGAGCATTTCGGTATGCATAGTTGGATTCCTTTGAACAATAATCCATCCTAGATCAAATATTCAGTCCATGGGCTTATATATCCCAACAAAGGAGTCTTGCATGCCTTATAAGCTTCCTTAAAATCTGCATCTTCTCTATACATCTCCTTGAGGTGTTCAAACCCTAAGATCTCCACTTGGAATTCCTGTACAATTAAACTCCTCTTGCTCAAAGCATCTGCAACTTTGTTAGCAGTTCCAGCGATATGTTTAATAACAAAAGTAAAATTTTGCATAAATTCTACCCATTTAGCATGTCTCTGATTCAACTTTTCTTTCCTAATAATAAACTGCAAAGCTTGGTTATCACTGTACAAGAAAAATTCTTTAGGAATGAGATAGTGCCTCCACTTATTCAAATCTTGAATCACTGCATAAAATTCTTTGTCATATGTGGAATACTTCTTCTTGGTGTCATTCATCTTCTCACTGAAATAAGAAACTGACCTATTATCCTGACTCGAGATTGCTCCAATAGCTAATCCACTTGCATCACATCTCACTTGAAATGTTTTTCCAAAATCTGGTAAAACCAGAATTGGTTATTCTGTGATATTCTCTTTCAACACTTTGAAACTTTTTTCAGCTTCCTCTGTCCAACTAAAGGAATTGTGTTTCTTCTTCATAGTGTCCAACATGGGTGTACATATACCACTGGAATTTATGATAAACTTTGTATAAAACCTTGCTAACCCATGGAAACTTCTCACCTCAAATATGCTGCTTGGCGATGGTCATTCTTTGATTGCTCTCACCTTTTCTAGATCCATCTTCAATTCATTTGAAGAGATCACAAAACCCAAGTATATGAGTTATGTCTTCATAAAAGAGCTTTTCTTCAGATTTATCAGCAATTTTTCCTACTGCAATTTTTCCATCACTGATGTCAGATGTCTTAAGTGTTCTCCCTTTGTCTTACTGAAGATTAGTATGTCATCCAGATATACTATGAAAAATTTCCCTATGAAGTCTTTCAATACTTCATTCATCAATCTCATAAATGTGCTTGGTGCATTTGTCAACCCAAATGGCATGACCAACAATTCAAAGAATCCTTCATTTGTCTTGAATGTTGTTTTCCACTCATCTCCCCATCTCATCCGTATTTGATGATATCCACTCTTCAAGTCTATCTTGGAAAAATAGCTTGCTCCACTCAAACAATCCATCAAATCATCCATCCTTGGTAAAGGAAATCTGTACCTAATGGTTATCTTGTTGATGGCTCTGGAATCTGTACACATTCTCCATCCTCCATTTTTCTTTGGAATTAACACAATTGATACTGCACATGGGCTTAGACTTTCCCTGACTAAAATTTATCTAATAAATCATGGAATTGATTTTTGACTTCCTCATTCTCCCTAGGTGTCAACCTATAAGATGCTTTGTTTGGTAAACTAGCTCTTGGAATAAGGTCAATATGATGGCTTATACTCCTAATGGGTGGCAATGAGTGAGGTAACTCATCCACTACTATGTCAGCAAAGTTTTCTAATAGTTCTTGGATTTTTTCAGGAAAATCTTCCACATAAGTACTTGTAAGGATAACTCTAGGCTTCCTCACTACAACAAACTGTATTTCTTTCTCCTTCTTGACTTCATTCAAGAGTTCCTTCCCACTCATGAGAAGTATACTTGAAGTAGTTTCCCTTTTTTTCTCTTTGTCTTCTATGGGTAACAACATATGTGTCCTACCATTCTTTTCTAGGGTATAAGTATTCTTTCTTCCATCATGAATAACTTTTCTATCAAACTGCCATGATCTCCCTAATAAAATATGACAGACATCCATAGGAATTACATCACATAGTATTTCATCCCTATAACCTCCTATTTTAAATTCAACTTGACATTGTTGACTTACCATTACTTGATGTCCTTTTTGCAACCATGATACCTTGTATGGGTTTGGATGTGCAGTTGTCTTCAACTCTAGCTTCTCCACCATCTATGTGGATACTATATTGTCAGTGCTCCCACTGTCTATGATCACCTTGCAAACTCTATCTTTCGTCTTGCAAGCAGTCCTAAATAGACTTGTTCGTTGAACTGGTTCTTCTGCCTCCTTCTCTGGTTTAAGAAGGATTTTCCTCATCATGAGGTTCTTTCCTCCTTCTGTTTCTTCTTCTTCCACATGCTTCTGTGCTTCAGCAATGTGTGCTTCGCCTCCTCCTTCTTTCTTTCTCTCGAGACATTCCCAAGACTTGTTCCATGATTTTCCACAGGTATAACATCTAACTTCACCTCCTCTGGCTCTTCCTCATCCTCCAGAAAAAGAGACTCTTCCTCCATGTTTTCCTTCTTTAGAACTTCCACCTTTCTCAGGGTGACTATGTTGTTTTCTAGCTTCATGCTTCGGCTACTAGAACTTCTCTCTGTTGGTTCCCTTACCTCTGCTTGAATTTCCTCCTCTATTTCATTGGCTCTGTTTCCTAGCCAATGTTTCTTCATATTTCAAGGTTTCTTGATAAGCATCCTCGACTTTACTAACAGACATCATGCTGATCTCCTCTTGTATTTCATATCTCATCCCATTGATATATCTAGTTTTTTTCTCATCTTCATTCTCTTTCTGTCCAACCCTGATGTTCAGTTTGTAAAATTCTTCAGTGTACTCCTTCACTGATAAGATTTTCTGTCTCAGGTTTTGCAATCTCTCGAATATATTGATTTGATAGTCCTTCATGATAAATTTGGCTTTCATCTTGGCTACCATCCTATCCCAGTTCTTAATTTTCTGATTACCTTTTCTCCTGCGTTCAGCTTTCAGTTCATCCCACCATAGCGTTGCATGACCTTTCAGTCTTCTCACTCCATGCTTCACCATCTTGTCTTCTTCGATATCTTCATAAATGAAGTATTTGTCCATAGCACGTACCCAATCTAACAATTATTAAACTTCTAAATTGCCTTCATACATTGGTACCTCTATTCTTTCTTTGGCGCCTATTCTTGAAACAATGTTCAATAAGCGATCTTGTGCAGCATCCTCTGCTACATTTTTTTCGACCTCTATCTCTTCACTCTCAACTTCACTAATATCTCCAACGTCTAGTGATCTCCTCTGTGTTGTTTCCATGGCGTCCAGTCTCATTCGAAGTCATCTCATTTCTTCTTCCATTTCTTGATTCAATCTATGCCTCCTGGGTGGCATGATTCCACTGCATCACCTTCTGATACTTACAAATAGAAATCAAATTTTCTTGATACCACAATTGATACCAATTTACCTCCTTTCTCCTTTGTCTTCTATCTACAAAAAAACTCAATATCAGCTCTAATACCACCTGATGCAGCCCCCCTACTCCCTCGTAGGGCTACACGACCTCCCTATCAAGGATCTCCGATTCTTGAGTCAAATGACCCTCTGAAACCTTAGTGGTCTCCTTATGTATCTAAACACAAGCCCTTTTGGCTTCTTGGTGCAGCTCTTATGGTACCTGCAACCTTCCCTCTCGCTCTTCTACGAAATCTCAGAGTACTGGGCATTAACTCTCTTTTTGATAAGCCCTCTCTTGATATGACCTTGGGCGATGACTTCATGTGACCATGGGATTGCGGGTGTGGCCAAAGGCGGTTTGATATCAAACTACTTTTCAGCCCACAATTCTCCTCGAGCCTCCACGTGTCCTCTTGCCAAAACCATGGTTTGGATTGTGACCTGCCCTCAACGTTTTAAAGTTCATGCAACTCATGTCCCCGCAATGCTACAGGACCGTTGATCTCCTGATCATGACGATCTTGTATGAATTGATGGTTCAGATCTGCCCTTTCCAAATCTACGAACCAGATCTGCCCCTCCTATTTCAATGGATGTGATCTCCTTCGTGATTCTGGACTTTGGACTTTTCAAGTCTCAAACCCTTCTTTCCTTCGTACGTCAATCTTCCAGATTTGATGATCTGTGGAAACCTGTCCTCCTCAATCAACAACCTTGCTTCTACTTCGGGTGTTTGACCTTTCAACTAAATCAATGGTTTTGTGGGCCCTATCTCGATCAACGATCGAGATCTCTTTTGGGTCTCCGAACTTCTGAGATCTCAAATATCAAACTTCACTTCCCCTCAAAGTACATGGGATTTTTCCACGCGTCCTACTGAATCAGACGGTTGAGGCTTACTTTGGGACATTACCCAGAGTTCAGAGATTTATGCCACGTCTCTTCTAATCTGACGACTATGAGTTACTTCGGGAATTTCCCCGGATTCCATGATCTGTCGCCATGTGTCCCTCTGGATCGGATGGTCCAGATCTCCTCTGACTCTTCAGGGTTTAGGAATCTCACCTCTCAACTAAAAACCCAATGCAATTTACCCAGAGCTCGCGATCTGTTGACAAGTGTCCACTCACAGATCGACGACTCTTGGCTCTTCAACTATTCGCGCTTTGGGAGTTTCAAGTCTCAAATGAAAAACTCTCGAATATATTTCCCGAAGTTGTTGGTCTACTGAAACGTATCTCCTGGTGATCAATGGTTAGGATCCTACTTCATCTATTTCACCTCCTCTTCATCCACAAACTTCTGGAGCTATGGATCTTGCGCCACCTGTCTTCCTTGACGATGGACGATACCAAACTACTTCGGGACTTTGGAACTTTGGTAAGCTCTCTCTCCTACGTGCGTGAAGCTCTAAGGCTTGTGTACCTTGATCTTATCAGATGGTTGTTGATTCTTTGCACTGTGATCCAACGACCACTATCGCTCCTCCTCTTGAGCTTCTGATTTTCTCTGACTTAGAAGATTTATCAGTCTTCAAAGGGTTCAAACTTTTCTCCTCCTACGAGTCCGATTCTTGGATCTCGTCAACACTTATGAAAAGTGCTATCCCTTTTGAGATTGATCCTTAAAGGATTCTAACTTCCCATGCACTCCTTGCGTTCAGGGATTTCGATAACTTAGTTCAAAGGATTTCTTGAAAATAAATCCTTCTCGCCCTCTTGGCGTTCCTCTGTTCTGGTTCTTTGACGCTTGGTTGCTTCTTGATGCTGTGCACTCCTTGCACCTGTTCTAAGTTTCCCTTTCTCTCTCTCTGAACTCTTCTGAGTCAATCTGAGACTCAGTCGACGCACTCCTTGCGTTTAATATGTGCACCTTGCATACAAGTTTTAGAAGAGAAACAATTGAAACTTATCCAGTTTCGTCATCAACTCATACGAGTAATTTCTCGAGCAATCATACATGAATGAAATCAACTAAACGACTTACAAAAAATGCAACATTCATTCAATCACACATTAAAATGAACACATTCCAAGTTTTGGGACAATTTTGTCTGTTCTATTCATTCATGAAACTAGTTACATCTATTTCAGTTCTCCACTACGTCTTTCTTCCACTCTATTCTGCTCTACCGATATCTATTCTATCTCTATCCCTCTCTTCTATTACAATACAACAAAAAAATATATCTATCCCTCTCTTCTCTATTCTTCTCCATGAGCTCTCTCGTCCTGTATGCAACCTATCCTGTCAACTCTTAGTGGATACCTACTTTGTCATATTACAATAACTAACATTTATTGCCAGATAAGAGTCAACACTCTATATCTGCAACCCCTTACTATCCTATACGACTTTACAAACATGAAATATTTAAAAAAATGTTGTTTCCAAAAATATATCAATAACGCGATTTACTTCTGAGTTAAATGTTGTTTTGAAACTATGTCATGCTGAGATGTCATATCTTTGCCTCCACGCTTGCATCTTTGACTTTGAAGGCGATGCTCCTACATCATACTCCTCTGGTTAAAATTTTCTTGGACTCCTGTCCATGAGCTCTTGTACTGTTTTTCCATGCTTCAAAATATCAAGTTCTATAACCCAACTTGCATCTTCCATTGGATGATATTTCCACTTCACTAAGTATTCAGGATATGTCTTCCTCCTGGTCTTCTTTCCATCTCTTTGTTCAATAATTTTCTCCATCTGAGGCTTTTCTACTGTTGGCAATTGTTCTTCCCACTGAACTTCCTTCTGATCATCTGATTCTCCAGCCTTATCTCTCCTGTAAGGATACATGTCTGCAACATTGAATATCGGTGATATCCCAACATTGTCTGAAAACTCAATTTCATAAGCATTGGCTGCGAATTTTCTGAGAATCTTGCATGGTCCTATCTTCTTCATCTTCAACTTGTTATACGTTCCCCTTGGAAACCTTTCTTTTCTCAAATGAGCTAAAAATTCATCTCCAACTTCAAATTGAACTTCCCTCCTCTTTTGATAAACTATGTTCTTGTATTTATGGTTGTTTTCCTGCAGCTACTCTTTGACTCTGATATGGAGTTTCTGCATTTTTGTTGCAAAATCCTCTGCTCCAGCACTTTTTAACTCTTCTTGATTCAGATCTCTCAACTCTGTAATCCCTCTTGGTTGTATACCATACAAAATTTCAAATGGACTTTTCCCGGTGCTCCTGTTCACTGAATTGTTGAATGCAAATTCTGCTTGTGCCATAATCTGATCGCATTGACGACCTTGCTCAGTGACTAAACTTCTTAACAAGTTTCCAAGACTCTTGTTCACTACTTCAGTCTGTCCATCTGTCTGAGGGTTATATGTTGAACTAAAGGACAATTTTGTCCCCAACCTATCCCATAGAGTCCTCCAAAAGTGTCCTACAAATTTGGTGTCCATGTCTGAGACTATGCTCTTAGGCAGTCCATGTAGTCTTATCACTTCTTTGAAAAACAAATTGGCTATGTGTGTAGAATCGTTTGTTTTCTGGCATGGTATGAAATGTGCCATTTTTGAAAATCTGTCCACCACAACAAATATGGAATTGCTTCCTTTCTAAGTTATAGGTGATCCCAATAAAAAAACCATATTTATTGCATCCCACGGCCTTTCTAGAATTGGTAATGGTTGATACAAACTAGTGTTCTGTTGTCTTCCTTTTTCAAACTGACAAATTATGCATTTGTTTAAAAACCTTTTTACCTCTGCCCTCATGCTTGGCCGATAATACAAATTTCTCAACTGTGCAAATGTCTTATCATGACCAAAATGTACAGCTAAACCTCCACTGCATTTCTCTTTCAGCAGGTTATCTCTCATTGAGAATTTTAGTATGCATAGTTGGATTCCTTTGAACAATAATCCATCCTGGATCAAATATTCATTCCATGGGCTTCTATCTCCCAACAAAGGATTCTTTCATGCCTTATAAGCTTCCTTAAAATCTCCATCTTCTCTATACATATCCTTGAGGTGTTCAAACCCTAAGGTCTCCACTTGGAATTCCTATACAATTAGCTCCTCCTGCTCAAAGCATCTGCAACTTTGTTAGCAGTTCCAATGATATGTTTAATAACAAAAGTAAAATTTTGCATACATTCTACCCATTTATCATGTCTCTGATTCAACTTTTCTTGCCTAGTAATAAACTGCAAAGCTTGGTTATCACTGTGCAAGACAAATTCTTTAGGAATTAGATAGTGCCTCCACTTCTTCAAATATTGAATCACTGCATAAAATTCTTTGTCATATGTGGAATACTTCTTCTTAGTGTCATTTAGATTCTCACTGAAATAAGAAACTGGCCTATTATCCTGACTCAAGACTGCTCTAATAGCTAATCCACTTGCATCACATCTCACTTGAAATGTTTTTCCAAAATCTGGTAAAACCAGAATTGGATGTTCTGTGATCTTCTCCTTTAACACTTTGAAACTTTTTTCAGCTTCCTCTGTCCAACTGAAGGACTTGTGTTGCTTCTTCACAGTGTCCATCATGGGTGTACATACACCACTAAAATTTCTGATAAACTTTCTATAAAAAATTGCTAACCCAGGACAACTTCTCACCTCAAATATGTTGCTTGGAAATGGCCATTCTTTGATTGCTCTCACATTTTATGGATACATATTCAATTCATTTGAAGAGATCAAAAAACCCAAGTATATGAGTTTTGTCTTCATAAAATATATTTTCTTCATATTTATCAGCAATTTTTCCTGCTGCAATTTTTCCATCACTGATGTCAGATGCCTTAACTATTCTCCCTCTGTCTTACTGAATATTAGTATGTCATCCAGATATACTATGACAAATTTCCGTATGAATTCTTTCAGTACTTAATTCATTAATCTCATAAATGTGCTTGGTGCATTTGCCAACCCAAATGGCATGACCAGCCATTCAAAGAATCCTTCATTTGTCTTGAATGTTGTTTTCCATTCATCTCCCTCTCTCATATTTATTTGATGATATCCACTCTTCAAGTCTATCTTGGAAAAATAACTTAGTCCACTCATACAATCCATCAAATCATCCATCTTTGGCAAAGGAAATCTGTACCTAATGGTTATCTTGTTGATGGCTCTGGAATCTATACGCATTCTCCATCCTCCATCTTTCTTTGGACTTAACACAGTTGGTATTGCGCATGGGATTAGACTTTCCTTGACTAAACCTTTATCTAATAACTACTGGACTTGATTTTTGACTTCCTCATTCTCCCTAGGTGTCAACCGATAAGCTGCTTTGTTTGGTAAACTAGCTCCTGGAATAAGGTCAATATGATGGCTTATACTCCTAATGGGTGGCAATGAGTGAGGTAATTCATCCACTACTATGTCAGCAAAATTTTCTAACAGTTCTTGGATTTCTTCAGGAAAATCTTCCACAGAAGTACTTGTAAGGATAACTCTAGGCTTCCTCACTACAACAAATTGTATTTATTTCTCCTTCTTAACTTAATTCAATAGTTCCTTCCCACTCATGAGAAGTATACTTGAACTAGCTTCCCTTTTTTTCTCTTCATCTTCTATGGGTAACAACATATGTGTCCTACCATTCTTTTCTAGGGTATAAATATTTTTTCTTCCATAATGAATAACTTTTCTGTCAAACTACCATGGTCTTCCCAATAAAATATGACAGGCATCCATAGGAATTACATCACATAATATTTCATCCCTATAACCTCCTATTTTAAATTCAACTTGGAATTGTTGACTTACCATTACTTGATGTCCTTTCTGCAACCATGATACCTTGTATGGGTTTGGATGTGCAGTCGTCTTCAACTCCAGCTTCTCCACCATCTATGTGGATACTATATTGTCAGTGCTCTCATTGTCTATGATCACCTTGCAAACTCTGTCTTTCGTCTTGCAAGTAGTTTTGAACAGACTTGTTCATTGAACTGGTTCTTCTGCCTCCTTCTTTGGTTTAAGAAGGATTTTCCTCATCATGAGGTTCATTCCTCCTTCTGCTACTTCTGCTTGCACATGCTTCTGTGCTTCAGCAATGTGTGCTTTTCCTCCTCCTTCTTTCTTTCTCTCGGGACATTCCCAAGACTTGTGCCCTGATTTTCCACAGGTATAACATCTAACTTCACCTCCTCTGGCTCTTCCTCATCCTCTAGAAAAATATATTATTCCTCCATGTTGTCCTTCTTTAGAACTTCCACCTCTCTCAGGGTGACTATGATGTTTGCAAGCTTCATGCTTCGACTACTAGAACTTCTCTCTATTGGTTCCCTTACCTCTGCTTGAATTTCCTCCTCTATTTCGTTGGCTCTATTTCCTAGCCAATTTTTCTTCATCTTTCAAGGTTGCTTGTTAAGCATCCTCAACTTTACTAATAGACATCATGATGATCTCCTCTTGTATTTCATATCTCATCCCATTGATATATATGGTTGCTTTATCATCTTCATTCTCTTTCTGTCCAGCCCTGATGTTCAGTTTGTAAAATTCTTCAATGTACTCCTTCACTAATAAGCTTTTCTATATCAGGTTTTTCAATCTCCTAAACAAATTGATTTGATAGTCATTTGGGATAAATTTGTCTTTTAGCTTGGCTACCATCCTATCCTTGTTCTTAATTTTTTGCTTACCTTTTCTCTTGTGTTCGACTTGCAGTTCATCCCACCATAGCGTTGCATGACCTTTCAGTCTTGTCATTGCATGCTTCACCATATTGACTTCTTCGATATCTTCATAATCGAAGTATTTGTCCATAGAACGTATCCAATCTAACAATCCTTCAACTTTTAAATTTCCTTCATACATTGCTACCTCTATTCTTTCCCTGGCTACTATTCTGGAAACAACTTTCAATAAGCGATCTTGTGCAGCATCCTCTGCTACATTTTCTTCAACCTCTATCTCTTCGCTCTCAGCTTCACTAATATCTCCAGCATCTAGTGCTCTCCTCTGCGTTGTTTCCATGGCATCCAGTCTCATTCGGAGTCGCCTCATTTCTTCTTCCATTTCTGTATTCTCTCTATGCCCCCTAGGTGGCATGATTCCACTGCATCACCTTTTGATGCTTACAAAAAGAAATCAAATTTTCTTGATACCACAATTGATACCAATTTACCTTCTTTCTCCTTTGTCTAGTATCTGCAAATAAACTCAATATCAACTCTGATACCACCTAATGCAGCCCCCCTACTCCCTCGTAGGTCTACACAACCTCCCTATCAAGGATATTCGATTTTTTAGTCAAATGACCCTAAACCTTAGTGGTATCCTTTTGTATCTAAACACGTGCCCTTTTAGCTTCCTGGTGCAGGTCTTATGGTACCCGCAACCTTCCCTCTCGCTCTTCTGTGAAATCTCAGAGTACTGGGCGTTAGCTCTTTTTCTGATAAGCCCCCTCTTGATATGACCTTGGGCGATGACCTCATGTGATCACACGATTGCGAGCGCGGCCAAAGGCGGTTTGATATCAAATTATTTTTGGCCCATAATTCTCCTCGAGCCTCCACGTGTCCTCTTACCAAAACCATGGTCTGGATTGCAGCTCGCCCTCAACATTTTAAAGTTCACACAACTCTTGTCCCCGCAATGCTACGAGACCGTCAATCTCCCAATCTTGACGGTGTTGTATGAACTGATGGTTAAGATATGCTCTTTCCAAATCTACGGACCATCCCTACCCCTCCTAAATCAATGGATGTGATCTCCTTCGTGATTCCAGACTTAATACTTTTCAAGTCTCAAACCCTGATTTCCTCCATACGTAAATATTCTAGAGTTGACAATCTATAGACACCTGTCCTCCTCAATCAACGACCCTACTTCTACATCGGGGGTTTGACCTTTCAACTAAATCAATGGTCTTGCGGCCCCTCTCTCGATCAACGGTCGAGATCTCCTTCGGGTCTCCGGACTTCTGAGATCTCAAATCTCAAACTTCACTTCCCCTCGAAGTACACAGGATTTTTCCACGCATCCTACTGAATCAGATGGTTGAGGCTTACTTCGGGACTTTACCCGAAGTTCACAGATTTATGCCATGTCTCTTTTGATAAGACGACTATGAGTTACTTCGGGACTTTCCCCGGAGTCCACGATCTGTCACCACGTATCCCTCTGGATCAGATGGTCCAAATATCCTCTGGCTCTTCGGGGTTCGGGAATCTCACCTCTCAACTGAAACCCCAATGCAATTTACCCGGAGCTCGCAATCTTTTGACAAGTGTCCACTCACATATCGATGACTCTCCGCTCTTCGACTATTCATACTTCGGGAGTTTCAAGTCTCAACTGAAAAAATCTCGAATAGATTTCCAAAATTTGTTGGTCTACTGACACGTATCTCCTGGAAATCAACGGTCAGGATCCTACTTCAGATATTTCACCTCCTCTTCGTCCACAAACCTATGGAGCTGTGGATATTGTGCCACCTGTCTTCCTTGACGATGGTCAGTCCCAAACTACTTCAGGACTTCGAAACTTTGGTAATTTCTATCTTCTGTGTGTGAAAAGATCTAAGGCTTTAGCACCTTGCTCTAATCAGATGACTGTTTATCCTTTGCACTATGATCCAATGACCACAATCGCTCCTCCTCCTGAGCTTATGATTTCCTCTGACTTAGAAGATTTATCAGTCTTCAAAGGGTTCGACCTTTTCTCCTCCTACGCGTCTGATTCTTAGATCTCGTCAACACTTATGAAAAGTGCTATCCCTTCTGAGCTTGATCCTTAAAGGATTTTGACTTCCCACACACTCCTTGCGTTCAGGGATTTCGATAACTCAGTTCGAAGGATTTCTTGAAAAGAAATTCTTCTCGCCCTCCTGGCATTCCTCTGTTCTGGTTCTTCGATGCTTGGTTGCTTATTGACGTTGTGCACTCCTTACACCTGTTCTAAGTTTCCTTTTCTCTCTCTCTAAACTCTCCTGAGTCAATCTGAGACTTAGTCGACACACTTCTCGTGTTCGAGATGCACACCTTGCATACGAGTTTCAGAAGAGAAACAATTGAAACTTATCTAGTTTCGTCACGAACTCATACGACCAACTTCTTGAACAATCATACATGAATGAAATGAACTAAATGACATACACAAAATGCAACATTCATTCAATCACGCATTAAAATGAACACAGTCCAAGATTTGGGACAATTTTGTTTGTTCTATTCATTCATGAAACAAGTTACATCTATTGCAGTTCTCCACTGCGTCTTTCTTCTACTCTATTCTTCTCTATTGATCGCTATTTTATCTGTATCCCTCTATTCTATTACAATACAACAACAAACTATCTAAGGACTCGTTCCATGAGCTCTCTCGTCCTGTCTGCAACCTATCCTGTCAATTCTTAGCGGTTATGTACTTTGTCCTATTACAATAACTAACAGTTATTGCTAGATAAGAGTCAACACTCTATATCTGCAAGCCCTTACTGTCCTATACAACTTTACAAACACGACATATTTAAAAAAATGTTGTTTCCAAAAACATCTCAACAACTCGATTTACTTCTGAGTTAAATGTTGATTTGAAACCTTGTCATGCTGAGATGTCATATCTTTGCCTCCACGCTTGCGTCTTTGACTTTGAAGGCGATGCTCCTGCATCACAGATCCTCATCTCCATTTATATCCTCAGATCATGAGTCCGACTGACCATTGTTCCTTTCCATAATTGGCTAATTTTATGGTCGCGGTTTCCGGGGTTGCCACTATCGAACTCTCATGCCCCGTGTTCCATGATATACATCTTGCACCCAAAAATTTCGTGATAGACAATTCCACCATAGACTCCTCGAAGTCGCAAGCTTCACTCTACCCGAGTTCACAAAAGTTTCAAAGAATCTATCGATCCCTTCCATCCCCACCACATTCATGCCCTTCCCAATGCACATTAATTATGCTTTTACTAGTGACAACTCAACACACAAGTTCAAAAATATTGGCATTAATAAGAGAAAACCGCATTAAACTGCGATTTACGGGAGTCCAGCCAAAATGTTCTTAGGCTAGTCTTTTATCAACAAAAAGCTTGTTGGAAATTCACTTTTTATGTATTTTATGAATATATCAGTTGCTGAAATAAATATAAGAACATAAGTAAAGACACCAAGATGATAATCAAGACAATTGAGACATAAAGCAATCCTTTATTTCATTCCAATTAACCAAAGAGTCATTTTCTTTACAAAATCTCATACAGAAATCTTGGACCAAAGTCAAACTTAGACATCCCCGATGGAACATACAAAAGGACCTCTGACAAAAAACCAAAACTGAACTCTAAAAGTTGTATCAGCATTCCATAGATTGTTGCCCACTCGACTCTGCACAATAGACTTTGTCAATCATGAAAACTAATTCACAAACAAACAAGTCTACACAGACTATCAAAGATAGATCAACACCTCTGAAGAATAAGTGTCTGAATGATTTGATTAAGCCATGAATATTGGTTTCTACAATAAGACCCTGCTATCATAAAATAAAATTAGGCTATGATGAATATATGAATGAATTAAAACTGAATTGTCTCAACATAAACTCAAAGAGAAAACCTTAGCATGCTTCTGCTTCTATCCTCCCCTTTCTTTTGCTTTTAACAAATCAGAATTGGTTGGAGTAGTTGAACCAATTCATTAGTTAAGCTAACTAAAGACTCAACTAACTTTAGTTAGGGGGGAAAAGTAATAATCATAATAGGGTCATAAATAAATAATAACTAGTAGATGGGACCCCTTGTGACTCCCTTTAGTTCATAACAATAATAACAACTATAACATAATCCATTTGTTAAGAAAACACAACACCTTGTGCCTCCCCTCAACATATTTACTTTTGACAATTTTAGCTCATAAAATTTGAAAATACTTCAAAATAATATTCATATATCCAAAATAAAACATGTTGTCCAAAATCCATGAAGTCAACTGTCATAAAACAATAGATAACATAAAATTCAAAAGCCATATTTTCCAGTCTGTGATGCAACCCTTCCTTGGTTGTTGTTATCACCTCTTGATTTTTTTGAATTCGCCTTGGGTTGGGCAGAGCCTTTAGGCTTTATCTCACTGATCACATGGGAACAATCGTCCCTCAAATGCATCCATGAAGACACGGATTTGTCGGAGTCATCGGAGTGTGAGGAAGGGGAAACAATAACTTTTCCTTTATCAAATGCATGCTGGGCTTCAATCTTTAATATCTTGTTGGCATGGGAGGATTTCACTCACGAGTGGTTAGGGGCAGCTTGGACAATGGGGTTCAAAGGTGGAGGAGCAGGTAAGGCCTAGTTGGTCCAGCCACGGTGTTGGGAGACTGTTGGGTGAACAATCTCCTGCCACCCATAATTTTCAGGGACCCCAGGCTGTAAAGAGACATGAGGAGGCACAGGGATACCGGGGGCTTGAGGGGCTTGGAAAGGAGGCCTGTCAGGCCTAGGTTTGACTATTCCCTGTCCAATCCAATTAAAGAATCCATCATGAAACAATTGGCCAAGCTCTTCTGAATCAACATCAAAATGTATAGAGAACATGGGCCTTCTTAGGCCTCGGTTCCAGTTACCTCTACCTCTGTTTCCTTGGCCATGGCTTCCCCAACTAAAAAAACTCATCCTGCATGTGTAATCGATTACCAAATAGTATTTTAAATATCCATACATGAAAAATATTAAAAATACTAAATAGATTCAGCTCGGAATGTATCAGGCTCATGCAATCCAATCCATACAAATTGTTCTAATGTTAACCAACGAGCAGGGGGTGAAACAGTGTTCTGGGAAACGTGAGGGGTTTGTATTGAGTGAAAATATGATATAATGAAAGGGGAGAAAAAAAATGTTCACTACTCAATGATAACAACAATCAACTGTAAATCAACCAAATAAAACCTCACTGCAATCTACCCAAGATATTGCCATTTCATCCACTTAACACATAAATTCTTCTGGTTGTAATCAATATCAAAACAGGGAGTGAAACAGTGAATATGGGATATGTGAAGGGTTTGTAATTAGCGGAAAGTGAGAAAATGAGAGGGGAGGATAGTGATTATTGTTCATGAAATTAATCAAGTGATCCATAAAAATTTCGCAGTAAGAATATATGCATGAACCAACAATCAGATGACTGAGTAATAATTATTGTGTATTTGACTAGTTCACCATCCATTAATATCCAGCACACTGTCATTACAGAACAGTAAGTATTTCACACAATTCGTAAGAGGTTATATCCCCTTTATTCACACATTCTACATTTTATAACAATCAATAGCAACACTCATTCCCAATATGTAACCATTAACATCCACCACTGTCATACATTTCTTCAATCCACATCTATATTTAAAAGTCATGTTTCCAAAATAATAATGACGTCACTATTTCTACAATAGAGACAATCAAGATCTGTAATGATATTCGTTCCCATATACATATGCAGTGAAAAAACCAAAATAATCAAAACCTCACATGCCACGCCTAAAATGACAATTGACTATACAACCAACAACCAACATTTCCACTTATCACAACAAACACTCAATCATGATAATAACTCAACATATCGTGTTGAGGCTGTGCGCATTAATAAGTGGTTGGTTCGTTTAAGTCACACCATGATTCAATCAAGCCGTGTGCACTCAGGCCTATTCAACCAATAACACAAGGATGTCGTGGACATGCCTTCTATAGTTATCCAATTCGAATATCATTCAGTCCCAGGGAAACCATAGTTATCATGCCCCATGTTTCATTTGCAAAACACCATAAACAGAACACGACCTATGTGATAAAACCTAAGCATTTGTGACCAATGTCATCCATTAACCAAATGACCATAAGTGAAAATCTAGTGATTGTACATCAACCAACAATTCGCCACTGTGGGAAAAAAACCAATCAAACGAACAAGTCGTGGTAGCTGTGTATACCCATGCATCCAATCGAAATGGGCAAAGACCCTTCCATTAAAAACAACTGAGTTCTTTGACATCAAGTGGGTGATTGTGAAGTTTAGAAGTGCAAATTGGCAATGTAAGTTTCACGCTATTATCACAGAGGCAGTGACGAAAATCCATACCAACACGATTGCTATACGACCAATGACTGAGCCAATATTAAAAGTAATAGACCACAATAACTGGAAACAACTTGGCAGACTCAACAGTCTCACTATGCAAATCCAGTCTAGAGGGTTAGGGGTTTTCACAATAGCCTTCACAAGAGGAACGAAACTAATTGTAGTGAAACTTCGAGGCCAAAGGTGTATGTGCAAGGAGGACTATGATTCACTTGTGAATGAGAGACAGTTCCTTGACAGGGACGAAACATGAAAATAAGGCTCTAGTTAAACCCAAGAATCGAGAAGGAAACCATCAAGCCATGATTTAAACAAAACCCTTCAACCAAAACACAGTGGTAACAAAGAAATATCACCCAGGAAGGCTATCAACTTCGATGAACTTAAAACTATCACGACAAAACCATCCATTTTCCATTCAAAACCAAAATTCCACACAGTTGCAGCACTCAAGACAAACACAAACCCACACAACTAAGCCAAAATCATTTCATAACCAGAGTGAAGTCAAGAATGGCCAAAAGATACATACCTATTAATCGAAATCCTTAAGACAAGAGGTGGTCGAGCGGTTTCACCTTGCAAAAAATCCAGAGCGTGAACACAACAACAAGATCAAACAATAGTCCGACTAGGGAGGCAACCAACAGGAAGGGTAAAGGTGACGTGATGTAAATGCACATCGCCTCCACCCACATCTCATTTACTCAACAGTACATGCCAGCGAGCCCCCCATTAACACCATTAATCAACCCATGCATCAAGAATGTCAACACATTTAAACCATAGCATAATCCAAGTTCCATATAACAATTCAACCATTCACATTATTACTTTTCCAGATGTGCCACCCACATTCATATTCCCAATATAACTCAAATAAATCGCTCGACCACTATACAACCTAAGAGATCATGTATAGAATCATCACTAACAGCGTGATCAACATCAACCTGAAGCATAGCATAATCACCATACATATGGACTATATAAAATCACAAAGCCATTACTTCTATGAGCCACCAACGTTCATAACATATGTATATCAGCTATCGATTCCATTAACCAATGCATAACCATTGCATTATCAACTTGTCAAATGCACCACCAAAATTTCCACCATATGCATATAAAAATGTAATCTAACACAATTTCATATCCATTTCCTTGTTAGCTAGGGTTTAACAATAATCAACAAATATTTTATGCATGTAGTATTGTAGAACTAGGTCCCTTTGCACTCGTTCTAATACTTTGCCTTCTTCAAAACTGCCCTTCATGTAATTTTACTAATATGTTTTTTGTGCAGGTGCAAGGAGAACAATTACCATACATGAATAGCAGGTTGTAGTATCAAGAAGGAATAACATCTCAAATCTTAACTCATATCAATGGAAACCATATTCTCATCAACCATGTAAACCTTTGTAGCACATCATCATAACATTGAAAAAGAACAGGTCTGATCTTCAAAAGTTTAAGGGGTCCCACCTACTAGCATTATTTAGTCTTATATAATAATAGGCTTTAGCAACACTTTGCAAGCGAAATTATGTTGACGTTTTAAATCGTCAACAAACTGGCGACTCCACAGGGAAATTTGTTTTTAACGGATCAGAACTCAGAACTCATGGTTTCACAGACCAAGGATAGTAACCTCAATAATATGCAATTCGAATGATTATGCAATAGGGGGAAGTGAGCGGATTTAATGGAAAGATGAACGAGAATTTAGGAATAACTCATGAAAAGTATTAAGTATGAGGGGTTTTACCATTGTATGCATAATCATTTGACTGTAAAATGATCTCAACTTGAAAGAGAAAAACTTACAGATTTTCTCTTAAGATCTCGATGGATGAAGAAATGGCAAGAAGAAGCAGGAAACAACCAATTCCTCGTAAGAGAGCAATGGAAATATGTAAAAATTTCAAAGGACCTTCAAAGGAGGGATCATAACAACTGTGTAAGCTTGATTTTTATTGACTAATAATACTTTTGCAGAGGTGTCACTGTGGTAGAATTGATCCAACCTTCTAACTTGACCAAACTCTTAAAAGATGATAAAGACAAAAATTCCAACAGAATTCATAATGCATAAATTAAAACAACAGCAGTAAAAGACAGAAATAAAACGCAGCAAAAATTCAACTCAGAAAGCAAAAATCTGTAAAGCAGAAAAAAAGAAGCCCAAAAATTGAAAGCAGAGCTAACTACTAGTATACAGAAGAATACAATCGGCAAAAAGACCTTTCACACTGGTCCCTCGCAATACTTCAAGCAAGGACTGTTATTGTTGTGGGAAAACGATTGTCTCTGTAATTCCTTTGAAATTTCTGAGTTAGTGTCCAAGACAAAAGTAATTTGGAAATGACCCAACACTTGAAATTCTGATGTAACTATCAACCTTTTTCTAAATATGATTAAATCATCAAGATAAGGATGGAGACTGACCAAATCATCGAAGGTTGTGTGTATAGGCCCTTTTAGGGCGATACTTGTATCAAATAAACCAGAAGGTAGGCATTTGTAAGACATGGTATCACAATTAGTAATAAAAGTGGTTTTGTCAATATTTACCACTTCTACCTTGATTTTATTGTAACCAAACAAACTGTCACGTAAGGGATCCAAGTGTAACTCTACAACCTCTTGCAGAAACAATTTCATGCTGAGAGGGGGGAGAGGATTTCTCATAATTGCTTGCCTAAATGTTTGAAGACTAATGCAGGTTCTAATATTATTAGTGGTCTTCGAAGCAGGTTCCCAATTGGAAACCCATTTAGGGTGGACTAGAAAAAACATTTCAGTCCTTAAGAAAATCTTCAACTCCCCTCGAAAGGTTGCCTTCAGTGCAGAGTTAACAAGTCTTTGTTTTTGCCTAGCTAGTTTCATAGTATGTTGAACAAGACCTGGATCAAAACCATGAAGATACACATTAAACCAAGCAAAAACCTTTTGAAATCCACCAAGTAATTCACCAGACTTCATTTCTTCTTTATCTGAACCCTGGACATTTATTTTAACGTTCGATGAAGATCCAAGTGTCTGGATTTTCATGGAGATGGCTTCAAATACCTTCAGCTGTAACTCCTCCTCCTTTTCTTTATTGCCTCCAACACTAAAAAAAAATTAACTCTCAAGAGGAGTCAAGCCCTCAGGAATCCTATTAGTTTCCATGGATATATTTTCCTCGGGCTTAAGAGGCTCATCTTGGATGATAGCATAAATTCTCTCATCATTAGGGAGGGCCTTCCAAGATCCTACATGGTTAGGAAAATATGGATGATATAGGGATTGAAAACTGTAATCGGGCCTGTGAGGCAAAAGTTTCCGATTAGGAGAGGCTGCAAAGACAACTAACCGATCAGCCATGGAATTCAACTCCTTCTTCACATGAGTGATGTTGAAAGATAGAAGGTTTGAGACAAGTTCCCAAACAGTTTGGGAGTATTGTTCCATTAGCTCGTTGTTAGGAGATCATATCTTGCGTATTACGTTCACAACATGCTTAGAACTTCCAAAAACTGAAAGGTGACCACAACCAAGATTAAGGGCGTTCTCGATGCCCAATAATAAAGCTTTGAAATAAGCGACATTATTCAAACAAGCAAACTCTAACCTATAGGACATATTATGATTTTTTCCTGTAGGAGAAACCAAGTTAATGCCAACCCCATTTCCCTCACTAGATAATGAACCATCAAAGTGCATATGCCATAAATCATTATCTAAATCAATTCTTTCCAAAGGAATATTATCCTTTTCAGCAAAGATGGAATACACTCCTAGGTCTTCTTCGACATAGTTTATGTTAGATTGCAGAACATCCTCTATGTAGGGTGAAATCCTTTCCTCTCTAAGGACTATGATATTCTTACCATTTTGAGGAACTGATAAATGTGTCCCGTCGAGTGAGAGGTATCCACCTGTTAGGGATTGCCAATCTCTTCCCAAGATAATTGAATAATTTCTTATAGGCATATCAATAACATGAATGCTGAGAGTTGTCCTTATCTCAGGGTGAGTGCATAAAACCAAGGTTACATCCTTAATCTTGCCTATGGTTGTTTTTTGTAGACTATTATAGGAAAGCATGTTTCAGGCATTTTTGTTTGTACAAGATAAGCCTAGCTCTTCCATAATAATCTTCGACATAGCACTTGGGCTTGAACCATCATCAATGAGGCAAAAATGGGTGATTTTATCCATGATCTTTACATAACTATAAAAAGGGGGTTTTTTTATAGGGTATCTAAAGTTATGTACACCTACTTTATTTATAGAAGAATCCTCTTCGTCTACCTCTTCGGAAAGATTCGCTACAACGGAATCTTTTCCTTCCATGAATTGTTTACGATGCATTTGTTGTTCAGGGATGACAACCATGTCTAGGAGGGTTGTATCTTCTTTGATGTTAGCCAATTGATTTAAGATATTGTATTTGGAAGAGGGGGGAAGAGGGGTGCTTTTTTTACTCTCGGGAATTTTAGGAGCCTGGGGCACATCAGTGGTTGAGGATGAGCTCGGGCTAGAAGAACTACGAGGAGGGTAAAATTTTCCCTTTGGAGCATAGGCTGTGTTCCTGGTATTGATAACCATGACATCTTCCAACTCGATGAAATATAGGACAGCGATAGTATCTTCTGGTCTTTTGCCAAAGATCTTGTCTCTCGCACTCTTCTTTACCTCACACGTGGTTTCTTTATGGTGTTCCTCGCAAAAGTTACACCAACTCCTAGGAAGGATAGCTTTGGGCTGAAAATTATTTTCAACTAGACTTCTAAAAGGAGGGGCAGAATAGGATGAAGCTCTAGGGGTGAGAGGGGAGATAGTACCCTTCTGCTCAAATGCTATCATACAATTGTTCATATATTGTACTAGCTGTAAGAGAGCGGACATATCTGTATTTCTAACTGATTCTCCTTGGGGTAGACCAGTTCGTTGAAGCTGTTCTTCGTACTCTGAACAAGTGTTCAGAGTGGAACCGAGATTATCAATGGCTTTTTCTTCAAACCTATGACGGTAAGGAGAAGGCAATGCATTGTAGTAATGCATGAAGGCAGCTTGGTTCTGAGGGCGAATAAGTTCGGGTATTTGATTATACAACTTGGTGAAACGCAAGTTGAAAGACCTGATGGTCTCACCATCTTTGTAAGTGACGTTATTGTACTCCCTTAACTTTTAGGCTGGGCTTTTAGATTGCCCATAAGTTGATCTGAACCAGTAGATTAATTTCTCCCAAGTAGAGAGAATCTTAGGAGGAAGGTCAAAGAAGTCGGTCGCAGCCTTTCCTTCCATGAAGTTGACGAACACACACATGCAGGTATCATTGTCATTAGCTCCTATGTTATGAAAAGCATTAGAGAATGCCACTAGGTGCTCATTGGTACTAACAATGTTATTTCTCGAAAACTTAGTAGATGCTCTTTAAACTTCGGAAGTGGGCGAGTAGCAGGTTCTAGGTTAAGAGGAGAGGACACATGCCATGGTGTGGTTGTGGCATCTTCTTCAAGATGAAAATGCCTATGCTTTTTAATGACTTTGGTGGGGTTTGTAGTAGATTGGACAGGGATATGGTGGTTGTACAAGCTACCAATCACTGATGATGATGAGTATTGGGAAGATGGAGCACTTCCAGTGCCACCGGAGCCACCACTAGATGCAATCTTATGGATGTAGGTGAGGGAAATAAAGACAAGCTGGATGAATCAGATAAATTTCTCCTTAGAGCACTTTGTTGGGCAGATAGCAAAATGTTTCTCCTTCCCATCTCAGCAATAGGACTGATTTCGGGTGACAATCCTCTTCTTCTTCTAGAAGGACGAGAATCAAAGGACATGGAAGAATGGTCACTGAAGAAACAAAAGGTTACTGCTGATTTCTAGGTTGCCTACGTCTAGCGTCCAATTGTTCTTGATTACTAATATCTCGTTCAAATGTTTCCCAACAACGGTTAAGCTTGGCACGGGTCCTAGCAGTGTCTAAAATAGTATGAAACAGGTTCAAAGAAATTTTGGTCTGGTCTTGGAGACCGTGCTCAAGATTGGGTTGCCTTGCAACAGGAACAATCATTAAAAGAAAACAGTCAAAGAATCAAAATAGAAAAAGAAAGATGTATCGTTGAAAATCGAGTATAAAATTTAACCAAAGAGATATCAAAGATCTCCCCAGTATGGTCGCCAAATAAATATTGAGGAAAATATATGAATTGATCTTACTCAAGCATTTTTAGACCTTACTTGGCTAAAGTGAAGTAGACAGGAATATCACCCTATGTTTATAGCCAACAAAAATAATATCCTAACTCACAAGTATTAATTACAAGTGCTTAGGCTAGTATTTTATCAACAAAAAGCTTGTTGAAAATTCACCTTTTATGAATTTTCTAAATATATTAGTTGCTGAAATAAATATAAGAACAGAAGTAAACAGACCAAGATGATAATCAAGGCAATTGAGTGTCACATACCCACTGAATAAATCGGATTTTTCTGGTCTTCTACCAAATCAGAAGCCCTAAACATCCATGGAGGACCAGCGTAAGCTGGCTCTCTCTCTCTCCCCACTCCCATGTGGTCGCTGGTCATGATCACAGTCTGAATAAACACAGTACCTCTTTCATATTTCGTGCCTCGGCACTACAGTGATGTCGAGTCGTTTGACTTGGCAACCGCCGAATCCCGACAGGGCTAGCGATCGGCCAATGGGGATGAATCCCTACAGGGTTAGCAAATGGATAATAGGAACAAATCCCAACAGGGCTAGAGAACTACCTATAAGAAATGGCCCCATTGCGCGGTTAAGTGGAGTACAAGTGGCGGAGAGGGAAACACGACACTGTAGTCGACATGACAGGAGGGGCCC
>JASDQU010101912.1:252568-278173 GCA_032191745.1 Picea mariana
CGTAGATCTGGGCGGGTGGACTCTGGCTATCCAGATCTGTTCGCTACTTACCCTACTGCATGCTCGTGCCCCGGTGTAAAACTGGCATACCTTCCTCGCATCGGACGGTCGTTATAGACCCTGAGATTTCCCGATGGAATCTGGTCCGTCCATCGGGACTTAGCCACATGCTATTGTCTCGACATTATGGATCGGGATTTGTCAAGGCAAGAACCCGAGTTTTTGTCAGCGGAACTCCCGAATCCCCGATTTCCCGAAACGGGTAATCTCTCAACATGTCACCTCCTTAAATTGGACGGTCCACAACTGCTCCAGAATTTCCACCCAGGAAAGTCCTGACCCCTTGTCACCAGGACTCCCAATCTCGCGATTCACGATTTCCCGAAATGGGAGATCTCATGATGCGTGGTCTCCATCAATCGGACGACTCAGATCCGTCCTAGGGTTTTCACCATAGAAAATCCCGAACTCTTGTCAACAGGAATCTCGATTCCGCGATTCCCGATTTCTCGAAATGGGTGATCTCTTGATGCGTGGCCTTCGTCAATCGGACGGCTCAGATCCGTCCCGGGGTTTTCACCATAGAAAATCTCGAACTCTTGTCAACAGGAATCCCGATTCCGCGATTCCTGATTTCCCAAAATGGGTGATCTCTTGACGCGTGGCCTTCGTCAATCGGATGGCTCAGATCCGTTCTGGGGTTTTTCGCCCCTATACACTAGAGTCTTAACCCTCGGGTAACTCCTGATAGATCCAACGAATGCCGGGTTTTTCAGCCGAAATCTGACGGCTCAGACAGATTCCTAACCTGTGGGCTCTCCCACGACTTCCTAAACGTGGAAAGATCCACGGCCCAGATGCTCTCATGGATTTTGGGGATCCACGGTCCTAAACTCTTCGCTATCCATGAAGATATAGGAAAACAAAGTGGTAAGGCATTTAACACCCTACTTTCTCCTACTAATCTAACGGTCGTGTGTGACCGTAGATTTCCCGATGGATCCTCATCCGTCGATTAATACCTATCAGGATTAAGGCACTTAACTCTCCAGCTTCCTCTTACCAAATCTAACAGTCATGAGTGACCACAGATTTCTTGATGAAATCTTGTCCATCGATTCGTTACTATCAGGGATTTCTTAGGGCCTTGTGCCCTCATGTCCTCCTTCCAAGTTCTTGATGGCTTTTCAAGGAGGGTATCTCTATGGGGAGATTCACTTAGAATACTACCTGAGGTAGGTAAAGAGGCCGTCCTCCCGAGAACCAGACTTGAAGTCTGAGTTAGATCAGTACGCAGGTAAATAACACTTCATGAGGACATAAGCCATACATAGTCCTTCCATACAAATATACAACTACTAGTACTGACCAAAATACCATACAGACATTCTTATAATGAGATCATTCACAGTTTCACATCTTATGGGCATAATTATCAAAATACATATAATTCAAGGTGCCAGAGGCAAAACACTTATCAGAAATAACACCAGGGTTAAGCAATTGCTGAGAGGGGTGATCGTTTCCACCCAACCGTAGGCTTAGCGACTCCCGGCGGATTTACCACTAGCCACCCTCGAGCTGAGGCCACGATGCTGTGAGACTACATCTCTATTTGCCAGTGACCAGGAGCGAAGGTTGCAATCCTTCCTCTCTGCTATCACTCACTCTGCATATTGCCAGAGTTCTCCCCTCGCGTCTGCCCCCCCCTAATCGCTTCTACCCCACGCCTTATCCTCTTGCAAGGTTGCGTGTGGCGCGATTACTCTCACACTGATCAGGTCTGACGGCTCTACGGATGCGAGGTTCACATCCCATCCCTCATTAAACCATCCACCTACCAGCCTGCGAGACATTTAATTCGGGGCCAGCGAGCCACTTTTGGTTCTCCGGGCCAGTGGAGTCCAAATACGGTATTAATTCTCGATGGAAGTTAACGCCACCTTTCCAGGTGCCTTCCATCGCCATTGTGGTCTCTTTTCTGCACATCCCCTCTCAGCAGTCCTGCAATAAAATTCATAATGTTATTCACATTTATTGACCTTTTCCACAAGGTCCATTTACATCACATATTCACATTTATGAGTTTGCCACAGTTCTTGGCCAGTCCAGTTATTTTACAAACTGGGGGAAACAGGGTGTTACATTGAGACATAAAGCAATCCTTTATTTCATTCCAATTCACCAAAGAGTCATTTTCTTTACAAAATATCATACAGAAATCTTGGACCAAAGTCAAACTTAGACATCCCCGATGGAACATACAAAAGGACCTTTGACAGAAAACAAAAACTGAACTCTAAAAGCTAGATCAACTTTCCACAGATTGTTGCCCACTTGACTCTGCACAATAGCCTTTGTTAGTCATGAAAACTAACTCACAAACAAACAAGTCTACACATACTATCAAAGATAGATCAACACCTCTGAAGAACAAGTGTCTGAATGATTTTATTCAGCCCTGAATATTGATGTCTACAATAAGACCCTGCTATCATAAAATAAAATTAAGCTATGATGAATATATGAATGAATGAAAAATGAATTGTCTCAACATAAACTCAAAGAGAAAACCTTAGCATGCTTCTACTTCTATCCTCCCCTTGTTCCTCCCCTTTCTTTTGCTTTTAAAAAATCAGAATCGGTTGGAGTAGTTGAACCAATTCATTAGTTAAGCTAAATAAAGACTCAACTAACTTTAGTTAGGGGGGAAAAGTAATAATCATAATAGGGTCATAAATAAATAATAACTAATAGGTGGGACCCCTTGTGACTCCCTTTAGTTTAGAATAATCATAACAACTATAACAAAATCCATTTGTTAAGAAAACACAACACCTTGTGCCTCCCCTCAACATATTTACTTTTGACAATTTTAGCTCATAAAATTTGAAAATACTTCAAAATAATATTCATATATCCAAAATAAAACATGTTGTCAAATATCCATGAAGTCAACTATCATAAAACAATAGATAACATAAAATTAAAAAGCCATATTTTCTAGTCTGTGATGCAACCCTTCCTTGGTTGCTGCTCTCACCTCTTGATTTTTCTAAATTTGCCTTGGGTTGTGCAGAGCCTTTAGGCTTTATCTCACTAATCACATGGGAACAATCGTCCCTCAAATGCATTCATGAAGACATGGATTTGTCGAAGTCATCGGAGGGTGAGGAAGGGGCAGCAGTAGCTTTTCCTTTATCAAATGCATGGTGGGATTCAGTCTTCAATATCTTGCTGGCATGGGAGAATTGCACTAGAAAGTGGTTAGGTACAGCTGGGACAATGGGGTTCAAAGGTGGAGGAGCAGGCAAGGTCAAGTTGGGCCAACCACAGTGTTGGGAGAATGCTGGGTGAACAATATCCTGCCACCCATCATTTTCAGGGACCTCAGGCTGTAAAGAGACATGAGGAGGCACAGGGATACTGGGGGCTTGAGGGGATTGGAAAAGAGGCCTTTCAGGCCTAGGTTGGACTATTCCCTGTCTAATCCAATTAAAGAATCCAGCATGAAACAATTGGCCAAGCTCTTCTAGATCAACATAAAAAAGTATAGAGAACTTGGGCCTTCTTGGGCCTCGGTTCCAGCTACCTCTACCTCTATTTCCTTGGTCATGGCTTCCCCGACGGAAAAAACTCATACTGCATGTGTAATCGATTAGCACATAGTATTTTAAATAGCCATGCATGACAACTCTTAAAAATATGAAACAGATTCGACTCAGAATGTATCAGGATCATGCAATCCAATCCATACAAATTGTTCTAATGTTAACCAACGAGCAGGGGGGTGAAACAATGTTCTAGGAAACGTGAGGGGTTTGTATTGAGCGAAAATATGATATAATGAAAGGGGGAAAAAAATGGTCATTGCTCAATGATAACGACAATCAACTGTAAATCAACCAAATAAAACCTCACTGCAATCTACCCAAGATATTGCCACTTCATCCACTTAACACATAAATTCTCTTGGTTGTAATCAATATCAGAACATGGAGTGAAACAATAAATCTGGGATATGTGAAGGGTTTGTAATTAGAAGAAAGTGAGAAAATGAGAGGGGAGGATAACGATTATTGTTCATGAAATTAATCAAGCGATCCATAAAACATTCCACAGTAAGAATAGATGCATCAACCAACAATCAGATGACTGAGTAATAATTCATGTGTATTTGACTAGTTCACTATCCATAAATATCCAACACAGTGTCATTACAGAACAGTAAGTATTTCACACAATTTGTAAGAGATTTTATTCCCTTTATTCGCACATTCTGCATTTTATAACAGTCAACAACAACACTCATTCCCAATCTGTAACCATTAACATCCACCACTATCATACGTTTCTTCAATCCACATCTATATTTAAAAGTCATGTTTCCAAAATAATAATGAAGTCACTGTTTCTGCAATAGAGCCAATCAAAACCTCACATGCCACGTCTGAAATGAAAATTGACTATATTCCCAATAGCCACCATTTAGACACAGACTATGCAAGAATAAGTTTCGAAGGCAATGTAACCATACCACTGTAAAATAAAACAACTCATTGCGACTTAAAAGCCGAGCCAAATATGCAACGCGACTGTCATCAACAATGGTCAATTGCAATAAATAACATGCTTAAAACTCTGAGGATATCACTAAGTATAAAAAAAAACTATCCATACTACACACAGAGCACAACTAACCAAACTCCACAATGAAACATTTCCACTTATCACAAAAAACACTCAATCATGATAATAACTCAACATATCGTGCTGAGGCTGTGCGCATTAATAAGTGGTTGGTTTGTTTAAGTCACACCGTAAATCAATCAATTCGTGCACACTCAGGCCTATTCAAACAATAACACAAGGATGTCATGGATATGCCTTCTATAGTTATCAAGCTCGATTATCATTCGGTCCCAGGGAAAGCATAGTTATCATGCCCCATGTTTCATTTGCAAAACACCATACACAGAACACGACCTGTGTGAGCAACCCTAAGATTTTTTTACCAATGTCAGCCATTAACCAAATCACCATAAGTGAAAATCTAGTGATTGTACATCAACCAACAATTAACCACTATGGCAAAAAAATCAATCAACCGAACAAGCCATGGTAGCTATGTATACCCCACGCATCCAATCGATACGGGCAGAGGTCCTTCCATTAAAAACAACTGAGTTCTTTGACATCAGGCAAGTGACTGTGAAGTTTAGAAGTGAAAATTGGCAATGTAAGTTTCACACTATTATCACAGAGGCAGTGACGAAAATCCATACCAACATGACTGCTATACGACCAACGGGTGAGCCCATATTCAAAGTAATAGACCACAATAACCCGAAACAACTTGGCAGAAATGACAATATCCCTATGCAACTCCAGTCTAGATGGTTAGGGGTTTGAACAATATCCTTCACAAGAGGAACAAAACTAACTGCAGTGAAACTTCGAGGCCAAAGGTGTACGTGCAAGGAGGACTATGATTCACTTGTGAACGGGAGACAGTTCCTTGACAAGGCCGAAACATGAAAATAAGGCTCTAGTTAAACCCAAGAATTGAGAAGGAAACCATCCAACCATGATTTAAACAAAACCCTTCAACCAAAATGCAGTGCTAACAAAGAACTATCACCTAGGAAGGCTAACAACTTCGATGAACTTAAAACTATCACAACAGAACCATCCATTTTCCATTCAAAACCAAAATTCCACACAGTTGCATCACTCAGGACAAACACAAACCCACACAACTGAGCCAAAATCATTTCATAGCTAGAGTGAAGTCAAGAATGGCCAAAAGAAACATACCTGTTAATCGAAATCCTTAAGACGAGAGGTGGTCGAGCGGTTTCACCCTGCAAAAATTCCGGAGCGTGAACACAACAACAAGATCAAACAATAGTCTTACTAGGGTGGCGACCAATGGGAAGGGAAAAGGTGGCGTGAAGTAAATGCACGTCGCCTCCACCCATATCTCATTTACTCAGCAGTACATGCCAATGAGCCCCCCATTAACACCATTAATCAACCCATGCATCGAGAATATCAACACATTTAAACCATAGCATAATCCAAGTTCCATATAACAATTCAACCATTCGCATTATTACTTTTCCATACATGCCACCCACATTCATATTCCCAATATAACTCAAATAAATCGCTCGACCACTATACAACCTAAGAGATGATGTATAGAGTCATCACTAACAGTGTGATCAACATCAACCTGAAGCATAGCATAATCACCATACATATGGACTATATAAAATCACAAAGCCATTACTTCCATGAGCCACCGATGTTCATAACATATGTATATCAACTATTGATTCCATTAACCAATGCATAACCATTGCATTATCACCTTGCCAAATGCGACACCAAAATTTCCACCATATGCATATAAAAATGTAATCTAACACAATTTCATAGCCATTTCCTTGTTAGCTAGGGTTTAACAATAATCCACAAATATTTTATGCATGTAGTATTGTAGAACTAGGTCCCTTTGCACTCATTGTAATACTTTTCCTTCTTCAAAACTGCCCTTCATGTAATTTTACTAACATGTTTGTTGTGTAGGTGCAAGGAGAACAAATACCATACATGAATAGGAGGTTGTAGTATCATGAAGGAACAACATCTCAAAGCTGAACTCATATCAATGGCAACCCTATTCTCATCAACCATGTAAACCTTTGTAGCACATCATCATAACATTGAAAATGAATAGGTCTAATCTTTATAAGTTCAAGGGGTCCCACCTACTAACATTATTTAGTCTTATATAGTAATAGGCTTTAGCAACACTTTGCGGGGGAAATTACGTTGACGTTTTAAATCGTCTACAAACTGGCGACTCCACAGGGAAATTTGTTTTTAACATATTAGAAATCAGAACTGATGGTTTCACAGACCAATGATAGTAACCTCAATAATACACAACTTGAATGATTATGCAACAGGGGGAAGTGAGAAGATTTAATGGAAAGATGAACGACAATTTAGGAATAACTCATGAAAAGTGTTAAGTATGAGGAATTTTACCACTATATGCATAATCATTTGATTGTAAAATGCTCTCAACTTGAAAGAGGAAAACTTACAGATTTTCTCTTAAGATATCGATGGATGAAGAAATGGCAAGAAGAAGCGGGGAAACAACCAATTCCTCGTAAGATAGCAGCAGAAATATGTAACAATTTCAAAGGACCTTCAAAGGAGAGATCATAACAACTGTGTAAGCTCAATTGTTATTGACTAACAATGCTTTTGCGGAGGTTTCACTGTGGCATAATTGATCCAACCTTCTAACTTGACCAAACACTTAAAAGATGATAAAGACAAAAATTGCAACAGAAGTCATAATGTAAAAATTAAAACAACAATAGTAAAAGACGTAAATAAAACGCAGCAAAAATTCAACTCAGAAAGAAAAAATCTATAAAGTAGAAAAAAAGAAGCCCAAAAATTTAAAGCAGATCTAAGTACTAGTATACGGAAGAATACAATTGACAAAAAGACCTTTCACACTAGTCCCTCGCAATACTTCAAGCGAGGACTGTTAGTGGTGTGGGAAAGCCATTGTCTCTGTAATTCCTTTGAATTTTTGAGTTAGTGTCCGAAACAAAATTAATCTGGAAATGACCCAACACTTGAAATTATGATGTAACTATCATCCTTTTTCCGAATACGATTAAATCGTCAAGATAAGCATGAAGACTGGCCAAATCATCGAAGGTTGTGTGTACAGGCCCTTTTAGGGTGATACTTGTATCAAATAAACCAGAAGGCGGGCAGTTGTAAGACATAGTATCACAATTAGTAATAAAAGTGGTTTTGTCAATGTTTACCCCTTCTACCTTAATTTTATTGTAACCAATCAAACTTTCAAGTAAGGGCTCCAAGTGTAACTCTACAACCTGTTGCATAAACACTTTCATGCTGAGAGGGGGGAGAGGATTTCTCATAATTGCTTTCCTGAAAGTTCAAATACTAATGCAAGTTCTAATATTATTAGTGGTCTTCGAAGCAGGTTCCCAATTGGAAACCAATATAGGGTGGACTAGAAAAAACATTTCAGTCCTTAATAAAATATTCAACTCCCCTCAAAAGGTTGCCCTCAATGCAGAGTTAACAAGTCTTTGTTTTTGCCTAGCTGGTTTCATAGTATGTTGAACAAGAACTGGATCAAAACCACGAAGATCCACATTAAACCAAGCAAAAACCTTTTGAAATCCACCAAGTAATTCAACAGACTTCATTTCTTCTTTATCTGAACCCTGGACATTTATTTTAACGTTCGATGAAGATCTAGGAGTCCTGATGTTCATGGAGATGACTCCAACCACCTTCAGTTGTAACTCCTCCTCATTTTATTTATTGCCTCCAACACTCAAAATAAATTAACTCTCAAGAGGAGTCAAGCCCTCAGGAATCCTATTATTTTCCATGGATATAGTTTCCTCGAGCTTAAGAGGCTCATCTTGGATGATAGCACAAATTCTCTCATCATCTGGGAGGGCCTTCCAAGATCCTACATGGTTAGGAAAATATGGATGATATAGGGATTGAAAAGCGCAATCAGGTCTGTGAGGAAAAAATTGTTGATTAGGAGAGGCTGCAAAGACAGCTAACCGATCAGCCATGGAATTCAACTTCTTCTTCACATGAGTGATGTTGAAAGATAGAAGGTTCGAGACAAGTGCCCAAACAGTTTGGGAGTATTTTTCCATCAGCTCATTGCTAAGAGAGCATATCTTGCATATTACGTTCACAACAAGCTCAGAACTTCCAAAAACTAAAAGGTGACCACAACCAAGATTAAGGGCGTTCTCTATGCCCAATAATAAATATTCGAAATCAACGACATTATTCGAACAAGCAAACTCTAACCTGTAGGACATATTATGTTTTTTTCCTGTAGGAGAGACCAAGGTAATGCCAACCCCATTTTCCTCACTAGATAATGAACCATCAAATTGTGTATGCCATAAATCATTATCTAAATCAATTCTTTCCAAAGGAATATTATCCTCTTCAACAAAGATGGAATACACTCCTAGGTCTTCTTCGACATAGTTTATGTTAGATTGCAGAACATTCTCTATGTAGGGTGAAATCCTTCCCTCTCTAAGGTCTATGATATTCTTACCACTCCAAGGAACTGATAAATGTGTCCCGTCAAGTGAGAGGTATCCACCTGTTAGGGCTTGCCAATCTCTTCCCAAGATAATTGAATAATTTCTTACAGGCATATCAATCACCTGAATGTTGAGGCTTGTCCTTATCTCAGGGTGAGCGCATAAAACCAAGGTTACATCCTTAATCTCACCTATGGTTGTTTGTTGTAGACTATTATAGGAAAGCATGCTTTAGGTGTTTTTCGTTTTTACAAGATAAGCCTAGCTCTTCCATAATAATCTTCGAGATAACACTTGGGCCTGAGCCACCATCAATGAGGCAACAATGGGCGATTTTATCCACAATCTTTACAGAAATATAAAAAGGGGGGGTTTTTACAGGGTATCTAAGGTTATGTACACCTACTTTATTTACAGAACAATCCTCTTCGTCTACCTCTTCGAAAATATTGGCTACAACGAAGTATTTTCCTTCCATGAATTGCTTCAGATGCATTTGTTGTTTAGGGACAAAAACCATGTCTAGGAGGGTTGCATATTCTTTGATGTTAGCCAATTGATTCAAGATATTGTATTTGGAACAGGGGGGAGGAGGGGTAATTTTTTTACTCTCGAGAATTTTAGGAACCTGGGACACATCAGTGGTTGAGGATGAGGTCGGGATAGAAGAACTGCGAGGAGGGTAAAATTTTCCCTTTGGGGCATAGGCTTTGTTCCTGGTATTGATAACCATGACATCTTCTAGCTCGGTGAAATCTAGGACAGCGATAGTATCTTATGGTCTTTTCCCAAATATCTTGTCTCTGGCACTCTTCTTTACCTCACATGTGGTTTCTTCATGGTGTTCCTCACAAAATTTACAACAACTCCTAGGAAGGATAGCTTTGGGCTGAAAATTATTTTCAACCGGACTTCTAAAAGGAGGGGCAGAAGAGGATGAAGCTCTAGGGGTGAGAGGGGAGATAATACCCTTCTTCTCAAATGCTATCGTATGATTGTTCATATCTTGTACTAGTTGTATGAGAGCGGACTTATCTGTATGTCTAATTGATTCTCTCTGGGGTAGACCAATTTGTTCAAGTTGTTGTTCGTACTCTGAACAAGTGTGTAGAGCGGAACCGAGATTATCAATGGATTTTTCTTCAAGCCTATGATGGTAAGGAGAAGGCAATGCATTGTAGTAATGCATGAAGGCGGCTTGGTTCTGAGGGCGAATAAGTTCGGGGATTTGATTAACAACTTGGTGAAACGCAAGTTGAAAGACCTGATGGTCTCACCATCTTTGTAAGTGACGTTATTGTACTCCCTTAACTTCTCGGCTGGGATTTTAGATTGCCCATAAGTTGATCTGAACCAGTAGATTAATTCCTCCCAAGTAGACAGAATCTTAGGAGGAAGGTCAAAGAACTTAGTCGCAGCCTTTCCTTCCAAGGAGTTGACGAACAAGCACATGCAGGTATCATTGTCATTAGCTCCTATGTTAGGACAAGCGTTAGAAAATGCCACTAGGTGCTCATTGGTACTAACAATGTTATTTCCCGAAAACTTAGGCAGATGCTCTTTAAACTTCGGAAGTGGGCGAGTAGTAGGTGCTAGGTTAAGAGGAGAGGACACATGCCATGGTTGGTTGTGGCATCTTGTTCGAACTAAAAAATCCTATACTTTTTAATGACTTTGGTTCAGTTTGTAGTAGAATTGTGTTGGCCCTTGACCAAGTTTTGGGGAGATCCTTGGTCAAGTTGACCTATTTTGGGACTTTTACAGCCTGTCGAAGATGGAGCAAAAGACGAAGCAAAGATCGCGGGATCTCGGCCCCTTTTTGGGTCCTTTTTGGGATTTGGGAATATGTAACGGGAATGGGGTGTTGGCCCATGGGTTTACCCATGTTTAGGCCTATTTTGTAAAGTATAAATAGATTTCTAGGCAATGTAAAAGGAGATAATGGGAATCTATGTGATGTAAGGTCGATAAGCTAAGTGCTAAGTGAAAGTGCTCTGTGCATATTGTCAGAGATTGTAGCGATAAGTGCAAGTGGTTGTAATAGACTGTGAAAGGCTTTGTGCTAGACCTAGCTCGGGGAAGGAGGATCTAGTGAGGTGCGTGTAGATCTCCTGTCCTAAGAAGAGTAGGGTTTGTGTGGCTCTATGCATGTAGATGACTGATTGAAGCTAATAAAGAAGAAGAGTTGGTGGACGTAGCCCCAGGGTGTGGGTGAACCACGTAAATATTGTGTTATTCTACTATGTGTGATGTTATGATGTGTTTAGGTGTTATTTACTAAGTGCTTGATATAGATAGATAGATAGATCTATTTATGCTTTGTGCTTATGATGAATCTGGATGCTAGATCTGATATAAGTGAATATGCTTAGTTCTTGAATCTGATAGATATGATTCCTTTCTTTATGCTAAGTGCTTAGATACATTAGATCAGGGTGAATGTTGTGATGCTTTGTTTTCTCTGTGGAGTAGATATTGGTTAAACAATGATGAACTAACGGTGATAAGTGCTCTATTAAGTATTATAATCACAGATATGTGTCCCAGCTAAGCTTGCAGACACTTGAGTCTTGCAACCACCCCTGCCTCTACCTCAGGTGAGACTTCATCTGCTTCGCAGGTGTTGCCAATAGGGCCGGTAGTTAGGGTTTTGTTGGTGCGGTGTTGTAGCATTAAACCCTGGGTCTACCCCTGTCACAACAAATGGTTCTGTTGCCAAAACCTAAAACTGTGATTGCTGGGAACTGAGGAAGAAGAAGCTCTATGCAAAGATCCGACCTAAAATTGTGAAAGCTCTGTGCATAGATCTGTTGCTCTAGTGTGCAGTACTCTACCTATTTTGACAAGCTCTATGCTAAGGAAAAGAAGTTCGATCTAAAGAAAAGAGGTAAGATCTGAAAGCTCTGTGCTCTGAGAAAGGTAAAATTGACAATTTTTTATTAAAAGAGGTAAGATCTGAAAGCTCTGTGCTCTGATAAAGGTAAAATTGACAATTTTTTATTAAAAGAGGTAAGATCTGAAAGCTCTGTGCTCTGATAAAGGTAAGAATAGTGAAAAGTTTTAGATCTAAAAGCTTTGTGCTCTGTAGAAGTAAGATAAGTGGAAATTTTTGTTTCGACAGTATGGATCTAGGTATGTTTGATATATTCTATCCTAGCTTGAAAACTAGGGTATTAATAGATGAAAGAATAGTTGATATGAAAAGATCTGATAAGAATAATGAAAAATATGTTATACCTATGCATAGATAGAATGTTTGGACTAATAAGTGTATGTAGGATCCTAGAAAGAAATGTTTGCAGGTTAGCTACCATGATTCTAGCTCATAGTACACGAAAGGCTGGGGATCATTTAAAAGAAAGAGAGGATTAACCCTCTGTTACAGTTGAAGAAAACCAGGACATCTTGCTAAGGAATGCCCTGGGAGAAGACCTAGTTGTCTTTGTTGTAAGGCTATGAACCATGAAGTATTGGATTTCCCTAGAATGATTGTTAAGATTGAATAAATTAACATGAGACAAGAAAACCCTAAGGTAGATCCAGAAACTAAGATTATGACAGAATCCCAGAAAGAATCAGAGAAAGCATTCCTATAGATGAAAGAAACCCTGAATGACCACCGACATGTCAGATTATTAGAGATCTTAAAAGAAAAGGAATTCCTTGAAGCGACAATAGGAGACTTCGACATTGACTGTGTTCTAGATGAGGAAACAAAAGTGAATATTATGACAGAGAGAACCTGGGAAGCTATAGGGAGGCCTGCTATGATTTTTCCTTAGGAGGAATAGGACTATTCAAAGGAAAGATGATAAACCTATGTGGAAAGCTCACCCGAATACCTATGAATGCCAATGGAACTTCAACGGAGGAAGATTTTGAGATTAGTAGATTTATTGAGAATAGTGCCCCATTTACCATGCTATTAGGAAAACCTTGGATTGAAAGAGATCAGGTCAGAAGTCAAGAAGAAGAAAAAGCTTTAGAGCAGAAGAAGCAAGAGTTAAAAGAATTCATGACTAGAAGGATCGCACACTTGATTGAAGAACAAAAGAACAGATCAAAACTATTTAGCACCAGAGACTCGGATGTCAAAGTTGCAAGAACACTAGAAGACCCACAAAAAATTGAAGTACCTATTCCAAATAAAGAAGAAGGATCACCCTTGAATCTTAGAAAAAAATATCAACAGTGGGAAGTAACTATGCCAAAAGAAGATACGAATCGGAATGGAAAAAATCATGTTGAGACGAAGCTCACTGGGAAGAAGGCTAGAAAGCTAAGTAAGAAGAGAGATAAGAATGAAAAGTTGCAGAAGGTTCCAGAAGGAACCTCGCGGAAGGAAAACTTGCAAAATTGGAGCTTCGTCGGGATATCAGAACAATGACACATGGCACTTCGCCATGACGAAGCAATATAGCCGTTGGGGAGATTATAACCATTAGACCAACGCTCTGAATGGGTGGAAAGACATTTATGGATAGACAACTCGCCATCCGCCCGTTGGGACCACGCCATAACAGACAGAACATAGTTAATGAAGGCTTCATACCCATTGCAAGCAATCTGTTTCCGAGTTACCTATTTATCCTGTTGCGCCATGCGTCGAGAAAACTTTTTCCAATCATGAATTTGAGCTCACAGACTTGTTGCTTTTACATAGTGGTCATTGCGCTATTGCCATCCATCCTATTGCAGTGTCTAAGTTACCCTCCAAACTCGATATTGTTAATCCTGAGTGTGTATGTTGGATGATTTGAGAACTATCGAGAAATTTGTTGAAGAATTTATGATCGACCTCATGACTGAAAGAGTCATGTCGATGTCTACAGGTGTACAAGCATCGTCGACAAGAGGATTGCCAGCCTCTCTGTCTACTTCTCATGGAGCTGGACCATCTCGGTCATCAGATGAAAATCGAACCAAGCACAGGGATGATCTAGTGAATACCAAATTGATCCCGAGTATATTACCCGCCTATATTCCACCTCTGAGCGGTGTAGTCAATCGAGACAGTGTGCCCAAATATTTTGAATACACTTTGGTTACGGCGTACCTCCCGAAGGGGATACGCACAATCCGAGCAGACCAAGATAAGATTGCAGCATTGAAGTTTAGCGACTTCAAACTTGGAGATCACAAAGTCTACAACATGATTTCCCCACATAAGTACCTGACTAGAACTAAGGAGAAGAATTCGAAGATAATCCCCCAGTCATGGACTATGAACCTTGTGCAGTCCACCCTACTGAACGTCATGAAGATTCCTCACTTCGGACGACACCAAGAGGTGAATGCATGTGTCAAGATACTACTGTCTTGTTACCATGATGGTTATTTTTGGCTAAACCACCATATAACGGTTGATTCGACGTTGATCAATCAGATCACGGGCTTGAGTATGCAAGGACCTGATCCACAGGATTTTTACCTCAGAAAAGCCATGGATCACGCCCTAGCACAGAGGATCAAGGACACTTATGGCGACATCGAGAAGGGCACGCGAGGCTGCAAGGTAGCTTCTATCCAGAGTGGCACAGTGCACCTCACCTGTCAATTTATTGTAGGGAAGTTAGTACGAAAGAACCGACCCACCCAAGTCACTGGTTTTGTAGTCAACCTCGCAGGGAAGTGCGCGAAAGGCCTTCAAATGAACTGGGCGAAGTACCTAGTGAACCAGTTGGAACTCGACTACAGAGAAGCACAAGATCAAGGATATGAATTTCATTTTAGCTAGCTCTTTGTCCTTATAGATTTTATTGCCTAGGAGATGTCGGAAGGTACGACCTTCCTGGACATCGATCCTTTTGAACCACTAGCCACGAAGTTCAGTACACTGTGGTACTCAAATGACATGAATAGACAGTGGAAGTCAAATGATGTTTTCCATACCTACTACAATCAGCTGAAGATAGCCATATAGTCCAAGCCTCGCATGACTTCGAACACTCTACACCGGTTCCTGCCTTTGATGAATTTCAGTGCAGACCGGCATTTTATTTACATCACGGCGCGTGCCGACGAACACAAGCAACATATTCAATCCTACTACAAGCTGACGAAGGAGGACTTGGAGGAGATCACAAAGGACTGGTCGACAGACCTCCTTATTCTAGCAGACCCTATGGATATATCCAACATCGACAGCCCATAAATTGCGCAGGATACACCCGGACCTAGAAGAACTAAGAAGACCAAAGAGGTCCAAGAGATAGATAGCGCATCCATAAAAACTTCTTCCATATCACCAGAGCAAGGAGGTGATGGCGAAGAGTTAGATGACAAAGAGGTCGAACAGAAGCAAGGAGACGAGGTTGACCCCCTGAAGAAAAGGAAAGGTTCTCCTCTGAAACCTTCCTCCCGGAAGAAATCGAAGTCCACCATGACCAAGATGCAGACCGTCCTCACCTCGGATGACTTTGACTTCCTCATAGTAGCTCTGCAGGATGCTTCGCTGGAAATAGCAGAGAAACAAGAAACAAAGCAAGAAGAGATGTATGATCGAAATTAGACTGAACTCTGAGGGGTACAACAGGCCCTACATTCTAGTCGTGCAATCTCCACTGCGTCGGGAGAGCCATAATTGGGAGATGAGCCAACTCAACTCCACCGCCTAGCCGATACAGTCGAAGCTCGCCTTCGACGAGCATAGGAAGAAACACAGCAAGCCACTCAAGATTTGACACATGTACAAGGAGTACTCATCGAGCAATGTAGTGTTGCAGAACAGGAAAATCTTGTTCTCCAAGAAAAGTTTGATGATGAAAAAGCACAGCTACAGCAAGAAAAGGAACAGTTGCTCGCAGAGCAACTCGAAGTAAAAGAAGCGGTCAACAGATCACTTTGCTCTATGACAGTCATAGAAATCAAGGTAGAAGACCAAGTTACATAGCAGGTGAACCAGCTCGCAGAGGCCATTGAGTAGGTACAACAATGCATAGAAGATTTGGAGCTACGCACTATACCTGAGACCCCACAAGATGTAAGAGACCAAATTGAAGCAACTGCCCGGAGCGTAGTTGAAATGATAAAGGCTATTACCCTAGAATTAAAGCAACTTACCAATCATAGTGCCAAAACCTATGAAAAACTCATGGAGAACCCAGAATTGAAGGCACTGGAGTCATATCTCTAAGAGGCGAAGTATCAAGCCGAAAAGATAAAGGCACAGCTGAAGTCCCTGTCAGTGGTGGAAAGAATGAAGCGCTCCCAAGAGAAATGAACTGAACAACAACAAATTCATACTATCTAGAGCAGAGTTATGGAAGTAACTTAGAGGCTCCAACCCATACAAGACAAGTCCTATCAAGTGTTTACAGAGGTAGAAGGCCAAGGAGTAGAGCTAGAGCAGGTTGCCACTACAACTGAACAATGTCTAGAAGGACCTATCAACAATGCAGTCATCTAAGAGTTCTTCGAACAGGAGGTTGTAGCATAGCAGCAAGTTGAAGAAGCTCGAGCCAAGCATGAGGTGTTCGAAGCAGAACTAGTCAGACCAGAGTGACTCGGGACGAGTCACAGGTGAGTGTTGGGGGTCTGTTGGCCCTTGACCAAGTTTTGGGGAGATCCTTGGTCAAGTTGACCTATTTTAGGACTTTGACAACCTGTCAAAGATGGAGCGCAAGAAAAGCAGAGATCACGGGATATCGACCCCTTTTTGGGTCCTTTTAGGGATTTGGGAATATGTAACGAGAATGGGGTGTCGGCCCATGGGTTTACCCATGTTTAGGCCTATTTTTTAAAGTATAAATAGATGTCTAGGCAATGTGAAAGGAGAGAATGGGTATCTATGTGATGTAAGGTCGATAAGATAAGTGCTAAGTGAAAGTGATATGTGCATATTGTCAGAGACTATAGAGATAAGTGCAAGTGGTTGTAACAGACTGTGAAAGGCTTTGTGCTAGACCTAGCTTGGGGAAGGAGGATCTGACAAGGTGCGCGCAAATCTCTTGTCCTATGTGGAGTAGGGTTTTTGTGGCTCTGTGCATGTAGATGACTGATTGAAGCTAATAAAGAAGAAGAGTTGGTGGGTGTTGCCCCAGGGTGGGGATGAACCACATAAATACTGTGTTATTCTTCTTTGTGCCATGTTCTGATGTGTTTAGGTGTTATTTACCAAGTGCTTGATATAGATAGATAGATAGATCTGTTTATGCTTTGTGCTTATAATGAATCTGGATGTTAGATCTTATATAAGTGAATATGCTTAGTGCTTGGATCTGCTAGATCTTATTCCTTTCTTTATGCTAAGTTCTTAGATACATTAGATCAGAGTGAATGTTGTGATGCCCTATTTTCTCTGTAGAGTAGATATTGGTTAAACAATGATGAACTAATGGTGTTAAGTGCTCTATTAAGTATTATAATCAAATATATCTGTCTCAGCTAAGTTTGCAGACACCTGAGTCTCGCACCCACCCCTGCCTCTACCTTGGGTGAGACTTCATCTGCTTCGCAGGTGTTATCGAAAGGGTCGATAGTTAGGGTTTTGTTGGTGCACTGTTGTAGCGTTGAACCCTGGGTCTGCCCCTGTGCCAACAATTGGACAGGGATATGGTGGCTGTAAAAGCTACCAATCACCAATGACGATGAAGATTGGGAAGATGGAGAACTTCCAGTGCCACCAGATCCACCACTAGATGCCATCTTGTGGATGATAGGTGAGGGAAAGAAAGACGAGATGGATGAATTAGATAAAGTTCTCCTTAGAGCACTTTGTTGGGTAGATAACACAATGTTTCTCCTTCCTATCTTAGCAATAGGACTGATTTCGGGTGACAATCCTCTTCTTCTTCTAGAAGCACGAGAATCAAAGGACATGGAAGAATGGCCGAAAATGAAGAAACAAAAGGTTACTATTGATTTCTAGGCTTCCTACATCTAGTTTCCAATTGTTCTTGAGTACTAATATCACATTCAATTGCTTCCCAAGAATTTTTAAGCTTGGAACGGGTCCTAGCAGTGTCTAAAATAGTATGAAATAGGTTCAAAGCAATGTTGGTCTGGTCTTGGAGACTGGGCTCAAGATTGGGCTTCCTTGCAACAAGAACAGTCATTAAACGAAAACGGTCAAAGAATCAAAATAGAGAAAGAAAGATGTATCGATGAAAATCGAGTATAAAATTTAACCAGAGAGATATCGAAGATCTCCCTAGTATGGTCGCCAAATAAATGTTGAGGAAAAGATATGAATTGATCTTACTCAATCATTTTCATACTTTACTTGGCTAAAGTAAAGTAGGCGGGAATATCACCCTATGTTTATAGCCAACAAAAATATATCCTAACTCACAAGTATTAATTACGAGTGCTTAGGATAGTCTTTCATATTAAAAAAGCTTACTGGAAATTCACTTTTTATGTATTTTATGAATATATCAGTTGTTGAAATAAATATAATAATAGAAGTAAAGACACCGAGATGATAATCAAGGCAATTGAGACATAAAGAAATCATTTATTTCATTCCAATTCACCAAAGAGTCATTTTCTTTACAAAATCTCATACAGAAATCTTGGACCAAAGTCAAACTTAGATATCCTCGATGGAACATACAAAAGGGCCTCTAACATAAAACCAAAACTGAACTCTAAAAGCTAGATCATCTTGCCACACATTGTTGCCCACTTGACTCTGCACAATAGCCTTTGTTAGTCATGAAAACCAATTCACAAACAGACAAGTCTACACAGACTATCAAAGATAGAACAACACCTCTGAAGAACAAGTGACCGAATGATTTGATTCAGCCCTAAATATTGTTGTCTACAATAAGACCCTGCTATCATAAAAAAAAATTAGGCTATGATGAATATATGAATGAATGAAAACTGAATTGTCTCAACATAAACTCAAAGAGAAAACCTTAGCATGCTTATGCTTCTATCCTCCCCTTGTTCCTCCCCTTTCTTTTGCTTTTAACAAATCAGAATTGGTTGGAGTAGTTGAACCAATTCATTAGTTAAGCTAACTAAAGACTCAACTAACTTTAGTTAGGGGGGAAAAGTAATAATCATAATAGGGTCATAAATAAATAATAACTAGTAGGTGGGACCCCTTGTGACTCCCTTTAGTTCAGATCATAACAACTATAACAGAATCCATGTGTTAAGAAAACACAACACCTTGTGCCTCCCCTCAACATATTTACTTTTGACAATTTTAGCTCATAAAATTTGAAAATACTTCAAAAGAATATTAATATATCCAAAATAAAACATGTTGTCCAAAATCCATGAAGTCAACTATCATAAAACAATAGATAACAAAACATTCAAAAGCCATATTTTCCAGTCTATGATGCAACCCTTCCTTGGTTGTTGTTGTCACCTCTTGATTTTTTTGAATCCGCCTTGGGTTGGGCAGAGCCTTTAGGCTTTTTCTCACTGATCATATGTAATGATCCCAAGCCAATTTTTTCGCTTGAAACCACTAACTACCACTGTTGTGTTTGATGTGCAGGTGACTTATTGAGTTATCCAATTACTAAGTGGTGTTTATACAAGATTTATCCAACACATCAAAGATCACAATACATTCAAGATATAGAGAACACAAGCATAGATCTGACCTTTTATTATAAGAAGCATGCAACAGATACAATATAGGGCAGATCTAGAATAATCCTTAGATGGCCCAATAGATAAGAAATACGATCTGTTACAAAATGCTCCGCCGATACAAAATAAGCCTCCAAAGGATGGATGAGAGATGAAGACTAAGGCAAGTAGATCTGGGTCGTATGAATCCCAAGCTCCTCAGTCTGGAAGATGCCACTCTCTAGTAGATAGCTGAAACCCTCAATAATTTGGCCCAACTGTAGGAAGACTCCAAATGAGCACAAAATCTACCAAATGATAGATCCAGGTGACAGTAACCCCCTCCTGAAGTCTCAAGATGAAAGGCTAAGGCAAACCCCTCCAAACATTGAATCCTCAAATGAAGTTGCACCCTCCTAGATATCTGAAACCCTAGATAACTTGGCCATGATGAAGGAGACCTCCAAATTCTCTGAAACTCTCCAGGAATGTAGATCGGGCTATGGGAAACCCGTATGAGAAGTTTCAGACCCAGATTCCAAGTAGATCTCCCTAGATCTGAGAAAGACTGAATCACAGGACGTCCTCTTGCCTCCAAGACATCCCAATCTAAAGCTAAAGATCCAATGGTGATAACTCTCCGGAAAAACCCTCAAAATGATGGTTGAGACCCTGCAAGTAAAACTCAAGTGTTAGAATGACCAAAGGCTCTCTTGATCAGCTAGATCGAACCCTTCTTTAGATGATGATGCGCCCTTCCTGGAAACTCATGAACAATACGGCCTTGTTGCTTTTCTGAATCGATAGGTGGAAGTGTGTTGAGTGTAGAATGGTGTGGGTGGAGTCTTTCATCCCTGAGACCAAGCTGCGGAACACGTGAGTGGATATTTCACCAATGAGTTGCTCACAAGGGTTTGTACAACAAAACCCCCAAACTGTATTCTCAAGAGCAATAACAAGAAAATACCAAAATCCAGAATGCCCAATAGGTGTGCCCCAGCCTTCTATTTATAATTTTCCTTCTATTTCTCTATTGAGTTAGATTAACTCCAAGGGTTAACTCCTATTATTTTATTGAGTTATCTTTTACTCCTTTTAACCTTTTTCCTCAAGTCAACTTAAGAATATAACCTTAGTCTAGTTGACCTTCCCCCTCAATGTGAGACTATGGCCTAGTGGGGATGCCCAGGCCACTGAGTCTCCTCATCACCTCTTTATCAAGAGGTGGGGGACATTACATCACATGGGAACAATCATCCCTCAAATGCATCCGTGAAGACATGGATTTGTCAGAGTCATCGGAGGGTGAGGAAGGGGAAGCAGTAGCTTTTCCTTTATCAAATGCATGGTGGGCTTCAATCTTCAATCTCTTGTTGGCATGGGAGGATTGCACTAGCGAGTGGTTAGGGGCAGCTTGGACAATGGGGTTCAAAGGTGGAGGAGCAGGCAAGGTCAAGTTGGGCCAACCACGCTGTTGGGAGACTGTTGGGTAAACAATCTCCTCCCACCCATCATTTTCAGGGACCTCGGGCTATAAAGAGACATGAGGAGGCACAAGGATACCGAGGGCTTGAGGGGATTGGAAAGGAGGCCTTTCAGGCCTAGGTTGGACTATTCCCTATCAAATCCAATTAAAGAATTCATCATGAAAAAAATTTTCAAGCTCTTCTGAATCAACATCAAAATGTATAGAGAACCTGGGCTTTCTTAGGCCTTGGTTCCAGTTACCTCTACCTTTGTTTCCTTGGCCAAGGCTTCCCCGATTGAAAAAACTCATCCTGCATGTGTAATCGATTAGAAAATAGTCTTTTAAATAGCCATGCATGACAACTCTTAAAAATACGAAATAGATTCGGCTCAGAATGTATCAGGCTTATGCAATCCAATCCATACAAATTGTTCTAATGTTAACCAATGAGCAGGGGGGTGAAACAGTGTTCTGGGAAACGTGGGGGGTTTGTATTGAGAGAAAATATGATATAATGAAAGGGGAGAAAAAAAAATGGTCACTGCTCAATGATAAAAACAATCAATTGTAAATCAACCAAATAAAACCTCATTGCAATCTACCCAAGATATTGCCACTTCATCCACTTAACACATAAATTCTCTTGGTTGTAATCAATATCAGAACAGGGAGTGAAATAGTGAATCCAGGATATGTGAAAGGTTTGTAATTAGCGAAAAGTGAGAAAATGAGAGGGGAGGATAATGATTACTGTTCATGAAATTAATCAAATGATCCATAAAACATTTTGCAGTAAGAATAGATGCATCAACCAACAATCAGATGACTGAGTAATAATTCCTGTGTATTTGACTAGTTCATTGTCCATTAATATCCAACACAGTGTCATTACAGAATAGTAAGCATTTCACACAATTTGTAAGAGGTTATGTTCCCTTTATTCACACATTTTTCATTTTATAACAGTCAACAACAACACTCATTCCCAATTTGTAACCATTAACATCCACCACTGTCATACGTTTCTTCAATCCACATCTATATTTAAAAGTCATGTTTCCAAAATAATAATGAAGTCACTATTTTTGCAATAGAGCCAATCAAGATCTGTAATGATATTCATTCCCATATACATATGCAGTAAAAAGACCAAAATAATCAAACCTCACATGCCACGCCTGAAATGACAATTGACTATACAACCAACAACCATCATTTAGACACAAGCTATGCAGGAGTAAATTTCCAAGGCAATGTAACCATACCACTGTAAAATAAAACAACTCAATGTGAATTAAAAGCCGAGCCAAATATCCAACGCGACTGTCATCAACAATGGTCAATTGCAATAAATAGCATGCTTAAAACTTTGAGGGTATCACTGAGTATAAAAACAAACTATCCATACTACACAGAGAGCGCAACTAACCAAACTCCATAATGCATCATTTCCACTTATCACAACAAACACTCGGTCATGATAATAACTCAACATATCTTGTTGGGGATGTGCGCATTAATCAGTGGTTGGTTCGTTTAAGTCACACCGTGATTCAATCAAGCCATGTGCACTCAGGCCTATCCAACCAATAACACAAGGATGTTGTGGATATGCCTTCTATAGTTATCCAGTTCGATTATCATTCGGTCCCAGGGAAACCATAGTTATCATGCCCCATGTTTCATTTGCAAAGCACCATATGCAGAACGTGACCTATGTGAGCAACCCTAAGCATTCGTGACCAATGTCATCTATTAACCAAATCACCATAAGTGCAAAGCTAGTGACTGTACATCAACTAACAATTCTCCACTGTGGCAAAAAAATCAATCAACCGAACAAGCCATGGTAGTTGTGTATACCCATGCATCCAATCGAAACGGGCAGAGGCCCTTCCATTAAAAACAACTGAGTTGTTTGAAATCAGGAAAGTGACTGTGAAATTTATAAGTGCAAATTGGCAATGTAAGGTTCACGCTATTATCACATAGGCAGTGACAAAAAACCATACCAACACGACTACTATACGACCAATGGGTGAGCCCGTATTCAAAGTAATAGACCACAATAACCGGAAACAACTTGGCAGACTCGATAGTCTCCCTATGCAACTCCAGTCTAGAGGGTTAGGGGTTTTCACAGTAGTATTCACAGGAGGAAGAAAACTAACTGCAGTGAAACTTTGAGGCCAAAGGTGTATGCGCAAGGAGGACTATGATTCTCTTGTGAACGGGAGACAGTTCCTTGACAGGGTCGAAACAAGAAAATAGGGCTCTAGTTAAACCCAAGAATCGTGAAGGTAACCATCCAACCATGATTTAAACAAAACCCTTCAACCAAAACACAGTGGTAACAAAGAACTATCACCCATGAAGGTTAACAACTTAGATAAACTTAAAACTATCATGACAGAACCATCCATTTTCCATTCAAAACCAAAATTCCACATAGTTGCATCACTCAGGACAAACACGAAGCCACACAACTGATCCAAATTCATTTCATAACCAGAGTGAATTCAAGAATGGACAAAAGAGACATACCTGTTAATCGAAATCCTTAAGACGAGAGGAGGTTGAGCGGTTTCACCTTGCAAAAAATCTGGAGCGTGAACACAACAACAATATCAAACAATAGTCTGACTAGGGTGGCAGCCAACAGGAAGGGTAAAGGTGATGTGCAGTAAATGCATGTCACCTCCACCCACATCTCATTTACTCAGCAGTACATGCCAACGAGCCCCCCATTAACACCATTAATCAATCCATGCATCGAGAATATCAACACATTTAAACCATAGCATAATCCAAGTTCCATATAACAATTCAACCATTCACATTATTACTTTTCCAGATGCGCCACCCACATTCATATTCCCAATATAACTCAAATAAATCGCTCGACCACTATACAACCTAAGAGATCATGTATAGAATCATCACTAACAACATGATCAACATCAACCTGAAGCATAGCATAACCACCATACATATGGACTATATAAAATCACAAAGCCATTGCTTCCATGTGCCACTGACGTTCATAACATATGTATATCAGCTACTGATTCCATTAACCAATGCATAACCATTGCATTATCACCTTGCCAAATGTTCCACCAAAATTTCCACCATATGCATATAGAAATGTAATCTAACACAATTTCATTGCCATTTCCTTATTAGCTAGGGTTTAACAATAATCAACAAATATTTTATGCATGTAGTATTGCAGAACTAGGTCCCTTTGCACTCGTTGTAATACTTTGTCTTCTTCCAACCTGCCCTTCATGTAATTTTACTAACATGTTTGTTGTGCAGGTGCGAGGAGAACAAATACCATACATGAATAGCAGGTTGTAGTATCATGAAGGAACAACATCTCAAAGCTTAACTCATATCAATGACAACCATATTCTCATCAACCATGTAAACCTTTGTAGCACATCATCATAACATTGAAAATGAACAGGTTTGATCTTCAAAAGTTCAAGGGGTCCCACCTACTAGCATTATTTAGTCTTATATAATAATAGGCTTTAGCAACACTTTGCGAGCGAAATTACATTGACGTTTTAAATCGTCAACAGGGTTCACAAAAGTTTCAAAGCATTTATCGCTCCCTTCCATCCCTGCCACCTTTGCACCTTTCCCAATGCACATTGATTATGGTTTTACTAGTTACAACTCAACAAACAGGTTCAAAAAAATTGGCATTAATAAGCGAAAGCCTCGAGGACATCTCCCATTAATACGCATTAAACCGCAATTTACGAGAGTCCGACCAACCTTCGTTCCTTTCCATACTTAGCCAATTTTATGGCCATGGGTTCCTGGGTTGGCGCTATCGAGCTCTCATTCCCCATGTTCCATGATATACATCTTGTACCCAAAACTTCTGTGATCTACAATTCCACCCTGCACTCCTCGAACTTGTAAGCTTCACTTTACTCGGGTTCACAAAAAGTTTCAAAGAATTTATCGCTCAGTTTCATCCCCGCCACCTTCGCGCCCTTCCCAATGCACATTAATTATGCTTTTATTAGTGACAACTCACCACACAGGTTCAAAAGGATTGGCATTAATAAGCAAAAACCTCGATGACATCTCCCATTAAAATGTATTAAACCACGATTTACGTGAGATTATATTATCAGATATCTTCTTCACATGTTACGTTGCATTTACTTTATGGGAATATTCCATTTCATATTAATTACTTTGTTCCTGCCATGTATTTTTGGGTAGATTATTTTTCAGTAATTGTAAATTAAGATATAAGTTATATCTTAAATTAGTATTCAAAGAAATTTCAACATAGGTTTTAATATTTAATTTTTTTTTATCATTTCATTTCTAAAAAACAATTGAACATAACTTATATATATATATATATATATATATATATATATATATATATATATATATATATATATATATATA
>JASDQU010101912.1:278212-289164 GCA_032191745.1 Picea mariana
ATATTTAATTGTCATTTAATTTCACATATTTCAACTTTCATTTGCTTATTGTTAAATATCTATTCCAATTACCCTTTACTTACTATATTGTTAATTTTTGTTTTTTAAACAGTATTCTTCTTTACTTACCATATTGTTATTTTTTGTTTTTTAAACAATATTCTTCATCTCTCCCCATCTTCAAATAATCATCATCATCACTAATTATAAGGTGCCAACTATCATCTCCATTTACAAATCTATTTGGCATGCACTAAACTGCCACGCAACACTTATTTCTAATAGAGGTGATGGAATGCAAAAAATTACCTATTATTTTGTTTGTTTTTCTACATTATTTTTTATATAATAATGTCATGGGTTCTGTTTGTGTTTCTACATTATTTATTATATAATAATGTCACGGGTTCTAATTTGGTGAGGCATATACATCACCACATACTAAAATTACTTTTAAGAGGATATTTTATCACGAAAACAAAGAAGTTTAATAATAATAATAATAATAATAATCCATTTTTAAGGTCATGACCAAGCCAGACACCTAATTTGTGTATGAGACCCCCTTGTTTATGGGACAAGGAACCCCTTAACATTTAAATGAACTATATTATAAACAATAATTTATAATATTTATAAATTAAAAATTAAAAAATAAATATTTTTAAAATATTAATAATAATAACTTTCAATTAATTAAAATTGATTTTATTTATTTTTAAATAATAATAATATAAAATAAAACAATTAATAAAAATATATATTAATAAGAATATTAATCTTTTATAGAAATAAAAAGTGATAAAAATATTAATGTAGAAACAAAGGAAAGTAATATATTGATAAGAATAATAATATCCTTAAAATTTTTAAAAAATATTTGTTGGAGTATTTGGTGAAATTGATAGTCTATTACTATGAAAATGCAATATTGTATAAGAGAAAACAAATATAATTAAAGATAATATGTAAAAATTAGCGAAGTATTCATATTATTATTATTGTATAAGAGAAAACAAATATAATTAAAGATAATATGTAAAAATTAGCAAAGTATTCATATTATTATTATTAGAATAAAAGGATGTGATCACACTGGTGGGCTTCAATATAAGTTAAGAGTCAAAGTAGAGCAATTTATTATTTTACAAACAAGAAGAAAATGATATTAGTTTAAAGGTTAGTTTAGTTCTAAGCCACTAGCACGTGTATTCCACTTGGTGTATTAGAAATCCATTTTTTCCTTAGAAACTATTATATATTCTTATTTGTTTATATACATAGAAAAATAAATTAATAAGATTCATTTTATTATATATTGTTATGTGTTTATATAGATAGAAAAATGAATTGATAAGGATTCATTTTCATTTCAGTCAAAGTTATAATGTTATAATATGGGTGGGTAATTTTTTTATTATAAAATAAATATTAATATGTTTTTTTTATTTTAAGGATATGGTTTTCTTTGAATAAGAAAGATGAATCAATTTATATTAATGGATAATGATCAATAATAATAAAATTGTTTGTTTGTTAGGATGTTACTTCGTCAAAATCATCTAGAGATTATATCAGCCTAGGTTACATCGACCTTTCACATTGCTTAATTTTTTTTGGATGTTTAATCGTGATGAATTACTACCTTACAAAATAAAACTCTCAAAATCCAATTAATTAGCTAAATTTGACAATAGTTAATAATAACTAAACTATCCTCACTACCAATTAACAATTAAATTATGATAAATTTTACCATCTAAAACAAAAAAACAACTTAATAATAAAAAAAATATGTTATAAACATACTTCAAAATAATAATAAAATATGTTATAGTCATAACTATACCTGAAAGTATTTTGGATAACGATATAAAAACGTTAAAAAGGTGATTAGCACCCCAAAGAGAGAAAAAAAATGTTGTATTCAAAGTACGAGACTTTGTCACCAGAATGACTTTGACCATCAACTTTCACCGCACCGGCAAAGCCCATTAAAGAAACTGCTTTTGACCAACCGTGCCTTCATATGAAGGCCCTCTAGTTGTGCATGTCATTCATTTGATAAAGACTCAATTAAGAATGTTATTAAGGACTCTATATAAAAGACTCCATTAAAAACTCTATTAAGGACTCTACTAAAGATGCAATTAATTACACAATAACCTCTTAGAGGTTATGTAGGTTTGGGTTTAATGAGTTAGTGTTTAATGGGTTAAGGGTTAGTAAATTAGGTGATAGTGGATTAAGGATTTATGGGTTATTGGTTAAGGGTTAATTGATTTGTGGGTTAGGCATCAGTTCATAAGTGGGTGAGGGTTTAGTGGATTATCCATTAATAGTGAATGGTAAATAACAATTAATAGGTAGTTGCTTAGTGGGTCAAGGGTTAGGTTTTGTGGGTTAATGCTTAGGGGATTAGTCATTAGCAGGTAAAGGTTATTGTTCAATGGTTAGTGGGTTAGTGTATAATTGGGTTCTAACTCGCTATGTAGTAATCCCCTGAAGACTAACCCACTAACCCCTAACTCATAAACCATATTAAAATCATTAACGCTTAACTCTCATTGACCATATTAAGCAAGGTTAACACCATTGATCATGGTTGATCATAATTGGTCATGGTTAGTATCATTCATTATATTGACCATGGTTGACCATATTGACCTCAATTCCAACCATGGTTGACCATATTGACCACAATTCCAACCATGGTTGACCATATTACCCACAATTCCAATCATGGTTGACCATATTGACCACAATTCCAACCATGGTTGACCATTTAATTGATCCACAAACCCTTGAATCTCATAACCATTAACCCCACAAACACCTAACCAACTAACCCACTAATAATCTAACCCACCAATGATCTAACTCACCAACCAACTAGTGGTTAACCCACTGACCCCTAATCATTATGAATGGTCAATATGGAGAATTGTGGTCAATATGGTTAATCATGGTTAATAAGGTTAACGATAGTCAATATGAGTGGTGGTGGTTAACACAATTGATCATGGTTAATAAGGTTGATCATGGTGTAAATATAGTTGACTGCACGGTGAATATGGTTAACCATAAGCAATATGGATAATATGGTTAATATTGTAAACCACATTGACCATTTTTAGACTTGTGTTAGGAGTCAAAGTGGTTATGGAGTATACTGTGTTAGGGGTCATTATATTAGTGTGGTTACTAGTTTATTGATCATAATGGTTAACATCATTAACCTCCTAATACTCAATGATCAACGTGAACCTTTATTACCATTGAGGTAATCACCCTCTAACAAACTATAACCTAGAAAAAAATAACCCCCATAGTTACATTATTACCATTAACCATATGCCACCTTTACACGATCGTCATCTTACACTATATGACCCTTAAAACCTTAATAAACTATGATCCCCCTTAAGAAACTATGATCCTTAACCCATATGATCACTAAATAACCCCCCTTTAACACACTATGAACCTTAACCCTTATTACTCTTCACACAAACACCCCTAACACACCATTTCCTAGAACACACTAAACCCCTAATACATCATGATTCATCTTATCCCCTATGACCATTGATGTAATCACCCCCTAACACACTATGTTAACCCTAAACACACTCACCTTATAAACACACTATGAACTTTTACACAGTTACTCCCTAACACATAGTGACCTCAAACACACTAACCCACTTAATATCATGATCCTTAACACCTATGAAAATTAATGCAATCACTCCCTAATAGTGGATGACATTGAATTCAGTAACCCCATTAATACACTATGACACTTGACGTAATCAACCCATTGCACCTTATTACCTTAAACACACCAGCCCCCTTAATAAAATACGACCCTTTATCATTATTAACTTTGACACAACCACCCTCTAGAACACCATGGCCCTAAAAACACTAATCCTCTTAATACATCAGAACCATTAACCCCTATAGGTATTGACACATTCATTTTCTAACACACTATGACCTCAAACAAACTAACTTAAAACTCCTTAAAACTCTTTGACATTAACACACTAACACCCTTAAATACACATTGTGAACCTCATTCTTGTGGTTGTTGATTCAATCACCCCCTAACACTATATGATCATGAACATGCTAACCCATTAATATACTTTGAACCTTAATGCATATTACCATTGACACAATCACCCCTTGAAACACTATGACATTAAAAATGCTAACCCTCTTGATACAAAATTATCATTAATCCTTAAAACCATTGATGCATTCATCCCTTAACACATTATGACCTTGAACATACTAACCTACTTAATATGCTATGACCCTTAAGCACTATGATTACTGATGCAATCACCCCTTAAGAATTTATGATATTGTTGAACACACTAACCCCCTTCCTACATTGCGACTCTTACCTTTATGATTCAATGATGCAATCACCCCCAACACTCTAAGGCCTTATACACACTAATTACTTTAATATAATGTGGTACTTCAAACCATCACCCCTAACACTTAATGACCCTAAAAGGAATAACCACCTTAATATGCAATAACCTTTGACCCTTATTTCCTTAAAGGAATCACCCACTAACACTCGATATCCCTGAACACAACAAACCCCTTTAATACACTATGACCCTTTATGAAATCACCCATTAACACACTATGGAACATAACAAACTAACTCTCGTAAAACACTATGACCCATAACCCCCGTGATCATTGACTCTTTTGATGATCATGTCCTTTGCCTTCACAAACATGATCTTGGATTTTGTGTCCTTTTCATCTATTCCCTTGAAACCAAGGCCTTCATAGTTGTCCCTTAGTTCAACTACAATGGGGATTAGGATGCCTTGTCTTCTCTTGCTTAGCCCTTGTCCATCATATCCCATCTACCTTAAAAATTTTGATCCAACGCCTCTAGTATGTCTTTCAAATTCACCAATATACCCTTGAGAAATGTCTACAGAAGGTGATGTTACCAAAATTGTCTTGGCCATGGTGTTGGATTTGACAGTGGTTTTGATTCTCTATGCTCTTGGACAACTTCTTGGAGCTTTTCTAATGCCTCTTATTTATCTTCCAACTCTTTCTACAACTAAACCATCATTTGAGTGAACCCATCCTCCTGCCAATTGTCCAACTAGATGACCTTCTCTCCCAAGTGTACAAGCTAAACTATGTTCTTGTCCCTATCTTCCATAACTATAGTGAGGGAGTATTAGCATTCAATAATTTTTTTTATCTAGCATTGGTAGTATCCTTATTGATATCTCAATGTTCTTCTCCATTCCTTCCACCCTCTGGTTAAACATCTAGACTTCTTCCTTCAAGTACTTTTTCTCTTCTTGAAGTTGAGCATCAATGGATTGCATGTTTTCGAACCTCTCTGTATTTTATCTACCCATTCTAGGTCTGCAAGGTTCTGGCCATTGCATCACAGTCAAGGACTCAACTTCTCTAGTACCATATGATTCATAATCAAGGGACTTATAGCCCACTTGCTTCACTAACTATATCTTCTACGAAATTAAAAAAAAAAAAATCTGTCATTGTTGAGACTTTGCTTCTTCAAACATTGTTTGGGCCTAAATGCTTTGGGGTTCTAGGCTTCTTTGGAAATAAAATCAGTTTCTTTTCTAATGCAAATAACTGACAAAATAAGTGTGCGCTTATTTAATCATTGCTCTTTAACAATAATGAATGTTTTATTTTTAATTTTGGTCTTGGTGTTTTTTTGTTGGCTCTCTCAGTGCTAATGCCAATGCACAACAATGAGAGAATATAATGGATTTGTTTTTTAATTTCCAACAATGAAGCCAAAATATTATCTTCTATTAAATATGATAAGTATATCTCAGTACCAATAGTATATTCTAATCTTCAAATGACCAAGGGCTCTTGACAATTTCAACAACAACCAATTATGATGGACTCATAAGAGCACCTCAATTCACAATATACATATTATTGCAATAATCCCAAAAATATTATGCTTCAAGTAACATTCATAAGGATTCTTTTATCTCAAACTTAGTACAAAAATTGAGCAGTAAATTCCACATTGTCTTTTTCCATAAATAATTTACATAAAAGGTGATTCCCCATATAACATGAATAGATGCAGTGTGAAGAATCAATTTACTTCCTGGAGGAAAACATATTGATTTCCAAAGTCAAGCTAATAGAGGATTATTCTGATGATATAAAAATAATAATACTTGGACATTTCCCCATTAGTGTCATCTATCAAGGCATAGTATAGTCTTGGCCATGTTGTTAATGCATGGCGTCTATCAAACAAACACAACCATGAAATTATTGCATCAAATTGTCCAAGGTAAATTCTTGAGAAAATAAAACCATATGTTGAGGCTAGAGATCATAAACAACAACCCATGGAATCGATCCTTCTCTTCTCTACTAAGAAATGTTAAAATTACAAATCAAGTTGAACCCATAGATTAGTAATAAGTGTTGTACTTAAGAACTAACACAACACTAAACATATATATCTATATAACTATGTCATGCATGCCAACTGAATATACATACATTCTATTTAAATGTGTCGAGGAAACATTTTCTCTTTGTTCAACAAATTATGCGAGCATCCTACTATTATAAGAAAAACCCCTTCGTTGAGGAAAATCCCACCTATCTAGCAGTGAATTCGATTACGACGTCTTTGATAGCTCAACATGAGGCAGAGACTACCCACACCTTATATGGTCCTGTTTCTAAGGCGGTGAAAAGGAGAAGAAGGAGAAGTGAGGGACTTGTGTAAAATCCCTCTTAGGAACACCCAACTTAGGTATTTCCCTCCCTCATCTCCCTGGGTGACCGTAAAGGTCTGGGGGTGACTTTTGTGGACAAGGGTGGTGAAAATGAATTTGTTGATTTTCATACTAGCAAACTAATAAGAATGAAGATCAAATTGTTTTCTCTCTTATGGTCCAACAAAAATGTTATAAATGTTGCTTTGTCTCGATCGGGAAACTTAATGATATGAAAAGGCATGATTGAGCCTATAAAATGGATCTCCTCTTCGATACCTTTCCAACGAGTTATCGTGCACCCCAAATGGAGATTGTATGCCAAATTTACACCCCCGGGAAGTTGACACACCAAACTACCCAAAACGGGGTCTACAAACATGTTGGCTTTTCATCTTCCGAGGTTAGAGTTTTGGAATTTCTTTATGTTAAAAATGCCTTTGGAGCCTCATTGTAACAATCATCTTCTTTCAAATGAGTGTAGCTGTCACATCTCTTCTCAGAGATAGGTTTCAACCATTCTAGCGAGTCTTTCACTTTGTATTTCTACAGTTTTGTAGGAAGGCTAAAATTTTCCAAAGTTCCATCCAAAAATGACTGACAAAAAATGAGCATTTGTTACAAAAGTGATAATGCGAGGAAGGCCAAAACTTGTCCAAACATGGTGTAAAATCAAGTCAATTGTCTGTTGTGTAGTAATATGCTCATTATAGGGTATGAATACGGACATCATTGAAAAATTACATACTACAACAAAAACAAAATCATGTTTCTATAGGGTCAATGGAAATCCTAAAATAAAATCCATAGAACCCTCCTCCCAAGGGTGGGAAGGAAGTAGAAGTTGTTGGTGCACTCCAAGCTTGTGATTAGTAGGCTTATTTTGGTTGCACAAGGCACAACGCCTCACAAAGTTGCTAAATTTCTACAACATATAAGGAAAATAGAAATGTTTCTCAAGATGTAAGAGAGTCTTTTCATTACCAAAGTGTCCCCCATGGAGAAAAGAATGTGCTTCCCTAATTAGTAGAAAATGGGCCTCAGTAGCAGGTACACAAATATATTATAAGTGGTATAATCAACCCTCCTAGAGTATGTAATCCAGAAAAGGCATATGATTCATTATAGTAGGGTGTTGTAGGGCATATATAATTGGACCAAACATGAGATCTATAGAAAATTAGTGTTTCTATCCATCAAAAGTGGGTGATCTCACCTCCAAAGTTGCAAGATTGGGTAAGTGGGTGACTTAACATATCTCCTACTTGATTTTGTGGCCCCTTCTTGTATTTTAGCATTGGATGAAATTGTTGGATATAGGTGGCTATTTGAGGTGACTCTCTTCATGAAGTTTAGATTGTGAATTGAGAAAGATAAATGGATGTTGATATGTGTGGAGCACAATTTATTTACCCAACAAATAATGATGCCAATGTTTTAAATTTTGAACCAATTTATCAATTTTCTTGTCATATATGTTGTACTTGAGTTTAGTTTTTTATAAGGATTTTCAATGATATGCTACATAATGGCCTCCCTATTTGAGAATGACCCCAATAGCATAATTCAAATCAAGCATCACACTCTATCTCAATGGGATGTTGGAAATTAGGCAATCAAAGGATGGGTGCAAAACACAAGAGATGATTGATGTGATGAAAGGTGGATTTGATGTATAGGGTCCAATAAAAAAATATGATGATTAGAGAGAACATGGAGAAGACATGTCAGCTTGGAAAACTAGAAAATGAACTTTTGATCAAAATTGACACCAACTAGAAAAATTTTAAGGTCAACTACAGTGTGGGGTAATGGCCATTTGAGGAGGGTTTTCACATTGCGGGGGTTTGGTTGAATTCCTTCTATAGAAATTAAAAAGACCAAGTAAGAAATACAACATCAGACAACCACTAATTTTTTTAGTTTTACCTGTAGCTGATGGGAACATAAAGTATCCAATGCTTGATGAAGATGGAGTCATCACATATCTTGTTTAAGATCGGGATATCATCTAGATACATAATGATAAAACTCCAAGGTGTAGATGGAACAAGTCATCAATGAGTCTCATAAAAGTGGTGGGGGTGTTGGTGATACCAAAGGGCATAACCAATCACTCATAAAGCCCGAATTTGGTCGTGAATGTTGTCTTCCACACATCGGTTTCCTTCATTCAAACCTAATAGTATATTGAAGTTAGATCCAACTTTGAAAAATAAGAATCACCTTACAAATGGTCCAACAAATATTTGAGATGAGTTAATGGGTATATGAGCGTGACATACATCTTATTGAGAGCCCTATAGTAAGTGACTAGATTCCATTCATGGGTTTCCTTATTAGGGATGATAATGGTAGGTGATCCACAAGGTGAGGATCTAGGGTGAATATTTCCTACTTACAATAATGCCTGAATTTGTTTTTCAATCTTAGTTGTCTCGGTAGGGATAAGACATTAGGGTTGGGTATTGGGAAGGGGGTCACCATGAACAAGTTCAATGGTATTCTTAATATGTTGTTGGGGTGGCAAAGTGGTGGATTTAGTAAAAACATTATGATAGTCATGGAGGAGGGGTTCAATGGTATGCTTAATATGTTGTGGGGGTGGAAAAGTGGTGGATTTAGTAAAAACATCATGATAGTCGGATGTGAGGGGTGAAGAGGTTTGATCATGCTTAGCTTCTCAACTAATACACAGATGTAAATATTTACGAAGGGTGACTTGGTGTACAACACCATTAACATATAAAGTTTTTGGAGAGGAAGCGTCAGAGGATTGGAAGAAAAATATATTTCCATCCTTAGTGAGGTTGTATGTGTTGGTGTGAGAAGGATATGTGGAAGAGCACTCATGATGGTAAATTATCCCAAGGAATAAGTCAGTGCAATCTAGTAGAGTAACATCACACATCAGAGTGTCTAAAAAATCAAGGCTAATGGTGAAGGAGATATTACATTGCTAGGTCAAAAACAAGGACTGTGCACCATGATTTACCCAGTCAAGATGGTATGGGTGAGGGTGGGGAGTTATCGGTAAAGCCAATTATTTGGAAAGGGTCGTTGTTATAGACTTAATTTACAGATAGAAGGGGATCCAATAGAAGTTGAAAATCAAAACACATTTCTTTCTCAAGATTTAGGACTTTTTTAGTGTCGTCGTGGGACCTACAGGAAACAACATGCGACAATCATCAATGGTCATTTATAGTGCAACATGCGACGATCCCTATAACCTTGTATATTCAATAATTTATGAAGAGGTGAGCGATGGATGAGCTGTATCTTTGTGGCATGAACCTAGGAACTCACATCATTCAAGTTTTTATTGGGTTATAGAATATCTAGAAGCTCTCCCAAGCCTCTTGCAAGTATTTATATAAATAAGGAAAGTCTTGAGCATGCCAGAATCAAATTGCCTAGTTTGATCAAGAAGCTAAGGAGAAGCAAGGAGCAAGGGGCCAAAGGGGAATGCATCTTCATTAAGTGTTACAAGGAAAATCTCTCTATGGCTAGGGTAAACCACAACAGACAGAAATGACTGCAGGAATCAACTCTATTATCAAGTATGCTATATAAAAAAACATGCTAGCAAGACAAGATAAAAGTCCTACCTCATCCAAACGTTCGATAAAGTCCACCATTGAGCACTTGACCCAAAGCAATATACCTACAACTAGTCCTCAACAACCAAGAAAAGAAAGCATATGGTGATAATATATGATGTTAGCACATTCAATAGCATAATCCATTAGTATACATAACAAATACACCCATGGAATTATAATTCAAATATTTGCAAGATATCAATTGGACGGGAAAAGAGTATTTCTATTAATATATGTCAACTGAAGTGAAAAAGTTACAAACTTTTGTATCAACACGGTTCGGAACCGAGAAACTAAGTTCCTTCCAGCTGGGCCTCCACCACCTCAATCCTCCACCAAAGGCAATCTCATAGAAGAGAGACAATGAAGTTCTCCATAAATAAGGGAAGTGTTAAGAACCAAATATCAATATAGCATAGAAAAACCTCAGAAAAAGTACTCAACACCTTGAAAAAGAGATAATTTCAGATAATAAGCCTCTTCGAGGGGGAAACCTCCTTTTACCCCACTTAAATGTTCAAGTACAAGATGATTCAAAATGAAAATGTCTCCTTGGTATATA
>JASDQU010101912.1:289264-325631 GCA_032191745.1 Picea mariana
GTAGGATTTTCTGGAGGCTTATTTGGTGTAGAAGTTCCCTTTTTTGGTGGCATGTTGGCCAAGTATCACTTTTGAACCTTGATTTTGAGGTGGTTCTGCTAGACAATATTTCTTCTGTTGTATCTCCCAAGTTTCGGCCCTTCTGGGTATGAAACTTTCTTTTATGTAGTTCTCTAATATTTCTTCTCTGCAATGCCATAGGTCTGATCAAAATTGGATGTGCCAAGTGTAATTTATGGTAACTTCCCCACAACTTGTCGATTTTTGTCCTTTCCAGAAGATATCACTTATATAGCGTGCCCCGTACAAAATGATTGATATAAAATTCTAAAAATTGCACCAAAAATACTATAGACTGTCCACGATCCAATGAAACTAGTCCCACTCAATTTTGATACTCTAGGAAGAATTTATGATTGTTTTACCTGGAACACCTTCTTGAGACTAGTCAATAGGACTAGTCAGATACCCTATATTACACAAGGTGTATTTACAAATTTAAGATGAACTTTTTACCACAGATACTTTACTAATTTATGTAAATAGCCTCCGGATTTCAGGGTCTGAAACATTATAGAGAAGTTTTTACAGCGAAAATTCTGCAATGACTCAGTTTAGGATGATTCTAGAACCCTATCTTGTACAGGTTGTATATCTGAAAGTATAAGTCCTCAGGAGCTTAATTTTGAACCCAACGTACCTAGATCCATCTACTAAATATCCTCCAAGCCCTTCCTTTTGAAACATTGTAGAAAAAAAGTTATAGTGAAAATTCCAAGGTGTAGCAGCAAAACCCCAAGACCTTGAGCTCTGATACCATATGTTAAGAACCAAATATCAATATAGCATAGAAAAACCTCAGAAAAAGTACTCAACACCTTGAAAAAGAGATAATTTTAGATAATAAGCCTCTTCGAGGGGGAAACCTCCTTTTACCCACTTAAATGTTCAAGTACAAGATGATTCAAAATGAAAATGTCTCCTTGGTATATATAGAAGACTAGGAAACATAATTACAACTAATGGCCTAAAGCCGACATAAATAAAATAACATTACTAATATAATATGCCCCAATTAAGGGGTAATGAGCCAATATTAGGGCTTAATAGGAAGATCTTGGGGGATGAACACTGTGTTCAAACTTAAAGGACAAAGGGATGCATACTCAATATGAAGTGAATAATTCCTCCAAAGTAACTTTGCTCTCGGAGTTGAATTCTTTCTCCTCCTTTCCATAGCCCGGAATTGGCCCATTTATAGATTTCAAATGGAACTGAAGGGCTAAATCAGAACGTTTCTAGTATATGGAAGGCCAAGGATCATTGATCCCCTGTCGTAACATGGAAACCCGAAACCATTTTTCATTTTTGGGCACAAATACCGATGTACACGGGATGTGTTGGTGCAACCTGCATATATGCATGCTTTATAGTAGGCAAGGTGCATACATGTGGAAAAAATGTATTTTTAGCTCTGGGATTTGCAAAAAGGGATGAAAAGTTTGCATAGGGAAATGGAAAAAGGACCTAAGTGCAAGATTGCATAGGGTGAGGAAAATATTTCTATAACATATTCCCCCTAATGTGTGAAGTCAAAGGAGTATCTGTGATGGTCGAAATGCATTATAAAAACCCAGAAGTGGAGTGATGGGGAACCAGCTGGAAGAACTAGTTGCTCATTATATTCTGCACTGACTTTGCGTACATGGTTGCCAATTTGAATTACATTGCAGATACATGTGAAAATACACCAAACAATTGTCCATGGCCATGAATAGGAAAATACAAATGCGGTTACATGCCAAAGGTTGTCATAGTCACGAACAAGGCCCAATAGAACCAGTCTCAAAATAAATCTGCAGATATATGTATACAATGGAGTACAATGTGACATCCCATGATCACTGAAGTCATACAGGTATTGGTCCAATGAAAAGGAATCAACTACTCAGGAAAGCTACGGCCACATACTAATGTCTTCAAGTCTTCTACACAATCCACCAAAGGTGCACGTCTACATTATGTGAATAAATGAGTTGAGGTCGAACAAAATGAGACATCGTTTGATTACTGGTCATTGAGGTATACAATTAAAAAATGCAAGACAACCTACTGATGATGAAAGTAGGTATCAAGGCACCGAGTACATTCTTATAAGTTCGAATAAAGGAGTTGGGGTCGAACACTTGAAGAATCCATCGATCAAGAGACATTGATGTATTCCCAACTTTCGATGGCGAGAGAACCTACCACTAATGACTGCAAGCCTCAAGGTACTCATAGGACTCTAGGTCTAGTTTCTAGAATAGATGAGATGAAATCGATGGAAGGAGACCCACTAAAAGGAGAGCATTAAGGCATCTCTCATCATTCAACATGAGGTAAAAAACATAAGCTTCATGATTTGGAGGAAACCAGATGAAAAACATGTTCACGAACCAACGACCATGTGCGTCTTTCATGTGTGCCAAGTGCAAGAAGTACATGAAAAAGACCCTATGAATAACAACCAATGAGGAGAACTGCTGACAAAGGTGAGGAAACCACCAATAAGGCTAATGGCATCCAAGACACTGCATGAATCCCAATGTGTGAATAGATGTCTTTTCGTTGAACACAAGGGAAACCACCCAGTCAACGACCAATGATGAAATGTCGACTGTTGGGTTCAAGGTTACCTACCAATGATGAAAGTAGGACTAGGGTGCATGATGAGACTACAACATCATGTGATTATGAGACAAACTGAGGGTAAGGCCAACATCCAAAGTCAAGAGTTCTGAGGAATGGTCGACGCAGGTTGATAGACATCCTTTGAACAAGAGCATGAGACATATGGAAGACTCCGATAGCATAGACTCAATGATGAAACCATGAGATGCAGGAGGCATCAATTAAGTTCTCCATAGGCACTAGAAGAGTAACTAGTCGAGGGAGAAAACTCTCTATAAAGAGCTCAGCTTCCTAAGGCCATGCTAAACCCAAAATTATGATGACAAATGGACTCAATAACTTTGTGCTCTTTTCAAAGGCGACACAACTGCTGCCAATATAAGATAATACTCCCTTCTTGCCCGTCTTTTTTTGTTTTTTCATAGTCAAATGAATGCTATAATACAGAGGAGGAAACGAGTGTCGCAAGTAAGAAAAACTAGTTCCAGCAGTGGAACATGCCTATGCTCAATGCAAGGAGATGCATGCGGGAGATGAACACTCAGGGGAATGTTCCCTCCTAGGTATAGGGAGTCAAATTGCGAAGGATATAAACAAGGCTCTGCTTGGTTGAGGATGCAAAATTGATGAGGCAAACGGTTTATAACTCAAAGCGAGAATCGACTATAGGCTCAATACTATAAGCAAGGGCATGAGATGCAATCACAACTTAACGCCAAAAAATGTCATTTTCCATAAGCTTAGTTTACTTGGTTTGAAAAGGGGATAAACTTGTACCAAATAGACGTCCTTTCAAATCCAATTTACGAGTGTTAAAGAGAAAAGTTCACTCAGCAATCTTTTTTCTTTTTGAAAATGAGTTGGAAAAGAGATTAACTAAGACTCGCGACCTTTCAAGTCCAATTTAACGAGTGTGAAAGGAAAAAATCACTCGACAATCTTTTCTCTTTTTAGACAATTCAGAAAAGAGCTTAACTCAGACTCGCTTGGGAGTTTCTAGGCAGCAAGTCACGAGGGAGGCCAAGGCTCCCATGCCAGACTTCTGTGGAATGTCAGTATCTTACGAATGGCTGACATAAGCTTAGGAAAAACCAAAGCTCTCCAAGTCAAGGAGGATAAAGTGCTAGTAGAGGTTATCGTCTTCATGATATATTAGATAATCTCTCTTACTGGAAAGGACATAAGCGGAGGCATTGGATACCCCACAAGACCATCCCAATCGAAGGGAACTTCTCCAGGACCTAAAGGGAGAGTACTCGGGGAGAGTAAAACTCTCTCTTGTTCATAAGGTGCAGTATCAGGAATGCTGACGACATGGTTGACAGACGCATCACCCTCCAAAAGGAGAGTTGGATTGACTAGAGATTGCACTGGTACGACCACTTCTTCAATTCTAGGTTGAAGAGGATGCGTGATAACAGGGATAGGGAACACATCCCCCTCGAAAAATGGAGTATGGTCAGGAGAGGATTGCATCGGCATGACTATCGTGTCAATCAACAAAGAAACAGGATGTGGGGAAACCACAGATGCCTCAAAATATGAAGGGCCCTTAGGTGAGCCCCGCGCTTCTGATATCCCAGCAGTAACAGGACACAAACGAGTAAGTTGATTTCCTTCACAAGTACTGCAAAGGAATTTAGGCTTACATTTGAGATGTCTAGGATTTTCAATGCCCCCAGCGTCATTCACAATGGCTGGTGACATGCTCTCAACATGATTGGTAGAGGTGAGAGAGTCATCTCCCACATGATGTACAGAGGTTGGATATGTGACATCAATATGACTCGTGACGACTAGAGTGATGCCCCCAACGTGACTAGCAACGGCTGGTTGTGGGTCTTCAACATGACTTGCATAGGTTGTTGACCCATCTCCGTCATGATTGGCAGTGACTGTACTAGCGGTGGGTTGTGGCATTTGATACCAAGGTCCAGGGAAAGATTGGCTTTGAAACATTGTAGGCCAGGAAGGGTCTTGGTTTACCCCCTGTCCCTGTCCAGAAATGTAGTATCCTCTACCTAACTGATCCAAAGAGGTTTGTATGGGCATCATTATTGAAGTCTGCGAAGAGATGGAGGTATGATAAGGATTATTCAAGTGAGGATATATTTTTCCCCCATGTGAAGGGGTTCCGTGAAGAGGGTAGCTCAAATCGTAAAACTAATTCTCCCCGTATGAAATACCCGGGGATATATGTGGACCCTCCATGGGAAAAGTGTTCAAAGGAATCGACATGGAGGACGAAGGATACACGGATGGGGTGTAATAAGTAGAATAAGCACCCATTTGAGCACTGGCTCCTGAAAGAATATAGCTAGGACTGGATCCATAAGAGGGGAGGTTCCAACCTCCCATAGTGGGAGGTGGTTGAGACATGACTCATATCAAACGAAGATGTAGGCAGCGAGGTCATGGTGCCCCCGGATCCAATGTTAGGATTCATATAAGTAGGCCAGGGAGAGGATGAAAAGGGTGAAGGCACATTCGACATATCAACAGGAAAATGATTAGAGAGCCAAGGCATGGATTGAGTGTCATACCATTATGAAAAGCAGACAAATTTGTCCCCATGAAATGAGTGAACATCGTGGGTAGGGTAGCGGTAAATGAGGGAGCCAAAGGAACTCCACTATCCATGATAATAAAATCTCAGTATCAACTCCTAAGGCCAACTAGTAGTCAAAGAGCACACCAAAAATCAAACAACCAATATGCACACAAATGGGGTAAAGTGGTTGAAAGGGGCCTCCCTCCCTAAAGAAGGTATGTCTCTCCCAAGAGGGGCCTGAGACTCCCTACTGAAGATCGGAGGTAAAAAAAATCAGTGATAAGGGCCCTCGTGGGATTAACAACCAGTCGGTTAGATCCCCCCAAAAAGGTAATCCTCCATAAAGGTTGTGTGTTGTCCGACCCTTATCTGACCCAGGATACTTGCAGAATAACCCCTGCAAGTAACCTATGTGGCACCTAAGTCAAGAAACTAAGAAACCAATGTATAACCAACACACAAGCGAGTACTCATAAGTCAGTTCCACCGTATGGGAAAGGTAGAAAATATCTAAATCTTGAAAGCGTCGCCTCTCACGGAGGTAAGGGAACTAGCAAGATCCCCATATAAGAATAGATCCCCAGAAATATCTCTGACGCTAAGAAGGTATCGAGGGGATATCCCTTCAACCAACCTCACGTGGCCTCGTGATTAACTCCATTGTAAGCGAAGCCTCCTGATCTTACCGATTATACAATGGATTTCTCCACTCCCTTAGTCAGACACATATGTTGATTTAATAGCCTTGGAGAAGTTTACTCACAAAATCCTATTCCAAGAAACTAAATCCTAAGCTAGTTTGTGCAGCCTAGAAAATAAAATCGTTACTAATCAATTTTAAATTATAGCGTTAATTTTAATGGTCGTGCTTACTCAAAAAGGTATGGTGATGAAACTCATGTTGTTATGACTCAACAAGTAAAGTAAATATGAATATAATGCAAAGTCCTAACTTCAATTTTCAATTAATGATATGCTTCTTAAAACAAATGCAACTTTCATTTTCAACTCTGCAATTCTGAATAAAAATGAAATCTTTCTTTACATGCACTAAGATAATGACAAAGACTCAAAAGATCAAAATGGCAATGCAAAATGCCTAATATTTTTGTATTTTCAATATAAGGAAAATGAAAGTGCATAGACTGAACAACAACTTGATATATAGACTCTACTGTGTATAGAAATAGACAACTCAAGTAGGATACCAAGGAACGAAACACCCAGCCCAATGTATAAGGAAAATCAAAATGAAAAGATGATGAGAAAGACTCCGCCCAAAAATTCAACCAAAGAGAGGTTTCATGTCATCCCACAGACACTTAACAGTCACTACAGAGACCCAAGAAGACTCAACAATCATCAAAACCTACCCAACAACCAACAAACTCAGAAAAAAAGCAAAAGAGGTTGATGTACGCGATTGTTCAAGGAAACAATGCGTATGTACACATCTTGCAAAAGGACAACACTCATATATACGAGACTGTCAAGCCAAAAACTATATATACATTTCAAAAAAATAGCTAGGTAAAGGAGAAGGCTGAAAGACTCAGACCCAGAGTGAGCAGAGGTTGTCAAGCAATGATACGAAAAGAAACAAAATATAAACGAAAGCGATCTAAGGAGAAAAACACTCCAAACCCTAAGAAAGAATATTCAATCCCAAGTGGAATCGCCAATTCTGTTACAAGGAAAATCTCTCTATGGCTAGGGTAAACCACAACAGATGAAAATGACTGCAGAAATCAACTCTATTCTCAAGTATGCTATATAAACAAACATGCTAGCAAGACAAGATAAAAGGCCTACCTCGTCCAAACGTTCAACGAAATCCACCGTTGAGCACTTGACCCAAAGCAATATACCTGCAACTAGTCCTCAACAACCAAGCAAAGTAAGCATATGGTGATAATATATGATGTTTTCACATTCAATAGCATAATCCATTAATATACATGACAAATACACCCATGGAATAATAATTCAAATATTTGCAAGATATCAATTGGACTAGAAGAGAGTATTTCTATTAATATATGATCAGCAGAAGTGAAAAAGTTACAGAATTCCATATCGTCACGGTTCAGAACCGAGAAACTAAGTTCCTTCCAGCTGGGCCTCCACCATTTCAATCCTCCACCAAAGTCAAGCTCATAGAAGAGAGACAATGAAGTTATTCATCAATAAAGGAAGAGCTTGGGGGCCAAAAACTGTGTTTAGAATTAAAGGACAAAGGGATGCAAACTCAATATGAAGTGAATAATTCATCCAGAGTAACTTTGCTCTCAGAGTTGAATTATTTATCCTCCTTTCCATAGCTTGGAATTGGCCCATTTATAGATTTAAAATGGAACTGAAGGGCCGAGTTAGAACGTTTCCAGTATATGGAAGGCCAAGGATCATTGATCTCCTATCGTGACATGGAAACCTGACACCATTATTCATTTTTGGACAAAAATCTTGATGTATGCGGGTTGTAGTGGTGCAACATGCGTATACGCATGTTGTATAGTAGGCAAGGTGTGTACATGTGGAAAAAATGTATTTTTAGCTCTGGGATTTGAAAAAAGGTATGAAAAGCCTGCACAGGGAAATGGTAAAAGGCCCTCTGTGCAAGATTGCATAGGGTGAGGCAAATCTTGCTATAACATTAAGGTATGTTATTTGATGTATTCTGTACATTTTGATATAATAGATCATTGGTTTTCCCCTGTAAATTTTTATGTTTTGCTCATGAATGTTTGGATCTAGTCTTGCAATTAGTAAATCAAGTTAGATATGAATCAAATTAGTGATTTCTAACACTAGGAGAGGAAAGAGATTTTTGTTTATTTGTTGCTTGTGTGCAGGAGGTATGTTGGAAGGACTGGAGCTGAAACTCAAGGTATGCAATAACTAGGACATACGAGGAGAGCCTACAGAAGTAAGGTATGTCATTCTATCCCCTCTTGGTATAAAATAATTTTCTTGTTTATATCTAGGGAAACCATTAGAAGTCTAGGCCCACTGTTTGTCTAGGATCAATAGGCAGATCCTAGGGAGATTTGACTTACAATACTGGTGAGATTTCTCCAATAATAGTCATAGAGACTAAATTTTTTTTCCACCATTATCCATGATGAGCTTAGTAATATGATATTTAATTTGGAAATTCAGAGTTAAAGGGCATGGGACAGGTGTGAGAGGTTGAATGTGTCATCAAAACAAAGTTTGGATAAGGTTTAGTAGGGTTTTCCACATTGAAGATAGTGTATGGAGAGGTAAGTTGTGTGTTAGGGACAAAGAATAAGGTATTGGCAAAGCGGGGGTGTTGCAAAGCATGACAATCTATTATGTTGTGAGAGATTACCTATGAAATGTGCAATATTGATCGATGGGTGGTGTGGAGGTTGTAATCATAGGTGAAGGCATATCCATGGGAGAGGTTTGTTGTGTAGGGGGGACCAAGATGGAGAATGAAAGGGCATTGAGCATTTCTCTAACTTCTTTCGATAGCCAAATCATGTTGAAAAGATAATGAAAGAGAATAGTTATGCACCAAATCATATTCATGATGGAGAGTAGGAAGTAAGCCAAAATAAAATTTATTTATTAATACATGTTCTAGATCTAAAGAAAAAATCTACACCTAGAGTTTACAAAAGGTTTCAATTTACTATTGAATTGTTTAAGTGGAAAGCTAACGAAGTTGAAGCCATTATGCCTAGATGACCTCTACATAGCATGTTGGATAGAAATGCTCTCAAAGTGCATTATATAAATTGTTCCAACTAGTGATTGCACTAAAGGGTAGATTAACCCTCTCTTCATTGAGTTGTATCCAAAGGGAGCATACATTTCCACTTGTATGTTTGACCTAATCCCACCATTGGGAAACCGATCCTTGTAGATGACATGCTACCAAGGTGACTTTGTATCTTTCTAATAGCATGGTCTAATGCTAGAAATATGAAGAGAAGGCTCATATCCAAGCCTCGACTTTATCACCATCAAAGGTACCATGAAACTATGGCAAGGTGAATTTAGGGTCCCTGTATTGTCTAGAAGGTGGATACGGTGTGGTCTTGTTGAGCTTCTGATCTTGTAGATCTGAAGTTAGATCATGTATCATCTTAGTGTGATCCTAAAGAAGTTGATATTGACATTGAATAATTTGTTGTTGTTGCTAGAAAAATTGCATTTGTGCTTCCGCAAGGGAAGCATCCTCATGATTAGAGTTATTGGGAGGAGCCATGAAATTCTTTTTGAGCTCCTAAAATAACCTAAGAAGAGTGTTTTGAGAGAGAGAGAGAGAGAGAGAGAGAGAGAGAAAGAGAGAGGGATGTGCCTCTCTATATACCTCCATTATCCTTTGAAAAAAATGTTGAAGGATAGAGGGAGTGGATCCCTGTCAAGGTATTGGAGGCCTTATGCAGAAGGGAGCAAATCCCTTTATGCAATTTTCTAGGTTAGCTCTAACACTAAAATGGTATACAAACAAAATATATCGTGTAGCACTAAATACTTCTATTAACTAAAAAACTAGTTTAATACATGGCAAGAGTCTTCTTTTATAAATAGTTCCAAAATGGATGGTTAAATGACCCTGCCATCCCCTTTATTTTAATAATAAAAACTAACTACTTATTAAATGCACTATCATGTTGTAGCACTACTATTCTCCAGTCTCTCACTCTCTTCGAATTTGTATCAAAAGAGGCTACAAATGTATGGTGATTCCTCAATGGTTATAAATTGGATGCAAGGGGTTAGCTATATGCATAATGTATATCTTAAAGCTATAGGTAAAATTTTGTTAAAGTTTGTTGGAGATTTTGAAACTATCCCTTTCACTCATATCTTTCAAGAACTGAATCAAGAACATGTTATCGAAGGAACCTTGAGTTTAATTAGAGTTTATTTAGTAGTGGATATTTATTTTTTAAGAAGAATATGTAGAGATAGTGGATGGAGTGGGTAAAACCATGCACATTGTATGTAAGTCATTTTTTATTTAGATTAATAAACCACATCAACTAAGTTAATATGCCAAGTTTATTGGTTTTTAAGGATTTTTGGAAAAAAAAACAAACCTATTCGAGTCTAATAACACTTAACTATGTAATTGTTTAAAAAAACAAAATTAAGAAAGAATAAAAAGAGGAATAACACTTAACTATATAATTGTTTTAAAAAAATAAATTAAAAAAGAATAGAAAGAGGAACGAAGAGGAAAATAATAATAATAAATTAAAAGAAAATTAAATTATCAATATTATTTAATATCTTTAATATTTTAAATTATTTGAAAGAGTAATTGAGTCAATTTAACATAATATTTCAAACTTTTCAAATTTATATAGTTTTTTTTTGTAAGTTAGAAGATATATTAAATCCTGCTAAGGAGCAAAAATTACAGATGTTGTGATATCCCATGAGGTTGTGGCAGCATTGTTTTAGTGGGAAATTAATGTTTCCATGTGGCCATTAAGGTTCCAAGTGTCTATGCAGAATTCAAAAAAATGTAATGAGCATAGACTGTATAGTCCTAGATCTAGGATGCCACGTAGGGCGAAAAACCTGTAAGCTAAATTGTCCATGCAGAAATCAAGAAATTGAAAGGAGCCAAAACTATATAATCCTAGAGCTAAGAAGCCACGCAGGACGAGAACCTTGTAAATTAGACTGTCCGGAGACATAAAAAACTTGAGAAACCTGAGCAAGTTGAAATTATCTGGAGCTGGGGTTGGGCCTCCGCTCATTCCTTTGGGCCTGCGCAATGTCCTTACCCAGAGTCCCTATGTCTAGGATAGTTTGCCATAGATCTCGTAGAAGAGACATCAGAAGATCCTCGCAACAAAACCGATCATCTTCCCTTTTCTACAACTCTTTGATGGTGCCCTTGATGTCCAGAATTGAGCGCTTGATGAAATCCAAAGAGTCCTTCAAAGGTTTCAACCCAACGCACCGTGAGCAAGCAATTGGGGGTGAAGGGGGTGGAGGAAAATCAGAGGATGAAGAGGGGGAGGTGGGAGAGGGTAGGGGGGGATGAAGAAGAGAGAGGGGCAGTCAGGCTGAGGGGAGCGAAGGGTGGAGGAGGGCGAGGTGGAGGTTGGTGGGGAGGTGGCGGCTCGGGGATGAGCTTTGGAGCGAAGCCCATGGAATTTCCATAGCTATCAAACCACTCAACTCTACAAGCATACGAAGAAGACAAGGGAGGCAATTGTGGTGTAGTGGCATGTTCAAGAGGGTGTTCCGAAGAGGTGGCACGAGTTGAGGCATGGGTGTGCTCCAGAATGGAGACACAAGCATGGTCCTGAGGCAAGCTTTGAGGATTTTTCTTGCCATGGCCCCTCGAACCTCCGCATTTCGTTGTGTACCAGGCCGCTCCCCGCTTAGACTTACCTCGAAGGCAAGGCATCCAGAGATAAATAGAGAACCAAATATGGAGCTCGAGGTAGCGGTTGAGCGAATGAGAGAGATCGAGCCAGAACCAGAAACAAATGCAGATTGAAGGATGAGTGCGAGGTGCGGAAGGATGAGAGCACAAAAGGCAGTGGAACAAGGGAGAAAGCTTGAACCAAAGCCAAAGAAAAATGCAGACTGGTGGAAGAGGGCGAGACGCGGGAGGCTGAAAACTTAAATGAGCCATGGATTTCCTTAGCTCGAGTCAAAAACCACTGATCGAGGTGAGGTGATGGGACTTGGCCTGCATCCATCCCATAACATTTACTGTCCCTACAAGTTGGAGTGCCATGGCACTACACTGAACTGAGTGCAAATGAATGCAGGGGTGTGTCGGACGAGATTTTAAATGCATGGAGTAAAGGCTGAGGTGAGTGCGGTCTGAGTTGGCACGTTGTGGCGTGGGTTGTGGCTAGGTGTCTGCCCGACTGTCCATCCACTTGTCGATTCCGATGACACCCCATCCAGGGGTTTAAATTTACATAGTTATTTTGAATTAATTTAATAAATAAATTAGAAATTGAATTTTGAATTAATTTAATAAATAAATAGGAAAATTAAATTTGAATTAATTTAATAGATAAATTAGAAAGTAAATTTTGAATTAATTTAATAAATAAATTAAAAATTAAAGATTATTAAACAAATTAGAAAGTAAATTTTGAACAAATTAAAAAAATAAACTAGAAAAATGAATTTTAAAAATAAATTAGAAAATAAATTTTGAACAAATTTAAAAAATAAATTAGAAAGTAGCTTTCCAACAAATTTTAAAAATAAATTACAAAATAAATTTTGAAAGAATTATTTAAAATTAAAAAAAACAAATGGTAGTGAATGAATTAAAATAATATAAAATAAATTTTAAAAAATAAATAAAATAGAAAGTAAATTTTGAATTATATATATATGTGTGTGGATAATAAAATAAAGTGAATTTTGAATGAATTTAAAAGGAGAGAAAATTTTGAATGAATTATTTAAAATTTTTTAAAATAAATGAAAATAAATTTTAAATGACTTAAATAAAATAAAATAAAAAATATTTTTTTTTAAGAGAGAAAAAGGAAAAGAAAATTTTTAGGGGGATGAGTTAAAAAAAAATAGAAAGTAAATTTTTAATAATTTTTTTAAAAATTAATTAAAAAAAAATTGATAATTTTATATATTTTTTTTAAATAGGAAGTAAAATTATGAATGATTTTTTTGTTTTTTTGGGGTAAAAATTTGAATAATTTTTCTAGAGTTAGAAAATTACTTTGAAATGAATTTAAAAAAAAATTAAAAATCAAATTGTAAATGAATGGTAAAGGGAAAGAAAAAAAATAAATTCTCAATTAAAAAAAATAGATAATAAATTTTAAATGAATTTTAAAATAACAAACTTTTGAATGGATTTTAAAATAATTAAAATGGATTTAAAATATAAGTTAAAAAATAAAATGTTTTAACAAAATTTTATGGCAGTTTCATAATTTTTTGTATAAAAGAACAAAAAGATGAGGACACATTAGCAATAGTTAAGGAGGAACTAAAAAATAAATCGTAAATTGAAACAATTGGTCTTATAAAAGCAAAAAGGTTGGAAAAAATAATTGAACATAAAGATAGGTTGATTCACATTATACTAAGCTCTAATGCTTATAAATATGACATACTTAGTAAAACTCTGAGCTTAAAAGGGTTTGTAATATTTAGAAAAATGTGCAATAATTAGGAAGTGAGAAAAGAAGGAAAATGAGCAATAATTAGGAACCGAAAAGCTATTACTAGGAATAGAGACAAAAAATATAACAATCAATAGAAATTTAAGACACTTTGGATCCTCTCTTGGAATTGTCGGGGCTTTCCCTCGAACAAATGGCCTATATTAAGTTGGATCCCAAGTGAAATTGATATTATATTTTCGGTTGAAACTTGGGAGCATGAGGACTATAAGGTCCCTAACATAGAATGATTTATATTGTGGTCGACATCGAATAAGAAATCCTCCCATAGAGGGGTTGGAGGCGTAGCTTGTTACATGAGAAAAAATATCTCTCCTCATATTTGTCTTCATAAAAAAGACCCTCTCAATTAATTCATTTGGGTGGAGATTTCATATATTAATTCTAAGATGTATATAACAATTTGTATTTCACACTTATTAATTCTACCTTTTATATGAAAAACAATCTAGATAAAAATTCTCCCTATAAAAGCTTAGAAAAAAATATTTACAGTCTAAGAAATGAAGGTTGTATCCTCATAATAGGAGACTTTAATGCTAGAATTGCAACTAATCAAGCTATTATCTTAAGCAACGATTCCAACCGTAATCATGTATGGCTAGATGAGGACCTTATTTTAGCTAATAGATACAAGAGAAATTTGGAAAAATTGACCACGAATTTGTATGATACCAAGCTAATCACAGTTTAGAGTTCTCAAGATCTAATCATTTGCAATGGTCTAAGAAAGTGGCCAAAATCTAGCCAAATTACTTGTATACATGGGTTGGGTAGTAGTGTTGTGGATGATGTGATTTCAGATATCCCCATTTACAAAAAAATAGTAAATTTTGACCTTTTAAATGACCATGAACCCGACTATGATCATAGACCTTAAGCCCTAACTTTAAATTTTTTCTTGCACAAAACCCCCTTGAAAATAACTCTAATAACCAAAGACACTTGCTTGTTGACAAAAATAAAGTTGATCTCTTCTTAAATGACTTTAACACTAAATTAAATCTTCTATCATATAAGAACAATATTGAAGACATCTATCGTAATTTTACAACAACCCTCTCTACCTCCATAAAAAAATGTCTCTATCAAAGTGTTGTGTAAAAAGAAGAATAGAATTGACACCCTTGGTATGATAATAAGTGTAATCTTGCTAGAAAATCCATTAGGGATGCCTCTAATGAGTCCTTGAAATATGACAAATTAATAGATACAAAGCCCTATTTAAAAGGGAAAAAAAGGCATTACATAAATAAAAAGCAAGAGAGTTTTTAGCACCTATCTAAGATAGATCCAAAGAAATTTTGGAGGTAAATTTTAACTCATAAAACTAAAGAAAATAATATGATTCCCTTGACAGATTGGAATTCCTACCTTAAAAATATTTAGAATCTCATAATGTCATGGACAACATTCCAAAAGTTTCTACAAAAGATGAAGTTTTTTCTATAGAAGACATAAAGTTTGGGGTTAAGCGACTTGCAAACAAGAAATCTAAGGACATCGAAGGCTACCAAGATGAAAAATTAAAAATTGGAGGGCCTATTCTGATCCCTCACTTACACAAGCTCTTCAATTTAGTAGTTAAGCAGGGCTTCCCTCAACCCTGGACTCAAAGTGTCATTGTACCTATTTTTGAAAGTGGGGATAAAAGCAATCCCTCTAATTATAGGACCATTATGATTAGCCCCATTTTAGCCAAGCTACATGGGAGTATTTTGGAAAAGAAGATAAGCATATGGCTAGAAATACATGGAAAAAGAGCTAAAGGCCGGGCTAGTTTTAGACGTTATCATTCAACCGTGGACCACCTTGTCATGCTTAGAATCATGGCATAGGAGTGTCGCAACAATAAAACCAACCTCCTTTGTTGTTTCGTTGACTTTATGAAAGCTTTTGAAAATGTGCTTAGGACCAACCTTTGGAATAGGTTAAAAGAGATAAACGTTCCCTCTAAGCTAAGAGTTGTTGTGGTAAGGTTGTATGAGAATGTTATTGCCAATTTTAGAAGCATTAAGGGTTGGTCAGAAGAAATCAGCTGCACTATAGGAGTCGGGAAAGGTTGTCCCCTATCCCCTACCCTTTTTTGCATTTACATTGACAAGTTGGAAGCTTGACTAGAAGCTACAGGTTGTGTTGGACCAACTCTTGTTGGTATAGTCATCATCCTTCTTCTCTATACCAATGATATTGTTCTTATGGCAAGGAATCCCTATGACCTTAGTAAGCAACTTAGTGTCCTCAAGGAGTTATGCTCTAATACAGGAATGACTGTGAACACTGACAAAACGAAGGTTATGACATAAGATCACATATGATACTTTCGTATATGACAACAATACCTTGGAGGAAGTGCCTTCCTACAAGTATCTTGGAATTGATATTCATCGCAAGCTCAATTCGAACTATAACATTAAGAAAAGGATAAATGGAGGGTGGAAAGCTTATTATGGGCTTACAAATAATTGTAAATTAGCCGACCTTTGACTATGGGATAAGAAAAAACTCTTCTTTGAGACTCTTGTCACTCGTGTTATCTTATATGAATGTGAAGTTTGAAGATACAACATCCCTCGAAAATCCTAAAGAAATATATAAGAGATCCAAAATAATTTTATAACTTATAATCTCAAAATTAAAAGTAATATGTGTCATATCCTATTCTCCTCATAAAAGGGAGTCTTTCCCCCATAAAAAACACAACTATGATTAAGTACTTAATGTAAAAGAACAAAATAAACAACATGAATAACAAGAAGCTTTCATTTTATCCAATTCAATATAAAAACACATTCTCATAAATATTTAATTTAATTTTCTTTATTCTTCATATAAATCCTATTAGCATTAAGACCAAAAACATCACAATTACGATCGAAGACTACGAACTAGTAGATCAAGAGGGACATAATTTAAAATCGTTTAAATAAAGTAGTATTGATGGCAAGTAAATGCTGAGTCAACATGCAAATAATTTGAAGTAATGTTGACTCAGCATGTAACGGAATAGTTTGACCGGATTTAAAGTAAGACTCGGTTAGTTCATGAACCAAGGCAACGAGAGAAATCTGAAAGTATAGTATGATTAACATAGAGTCAAATATCACGTGGATCAAGGCCGAGACTTTTGGTACGAATATTGTAGGATTAAACATCACGTGGATCAAAGCCGAGGATAGCTTAGCCCATAATTCAATATACTCTTTGATTTTTTTTACATCATTGATTTTTAAATATTAATTTAAGAAAATGTGTTTTTCCCCTTTTTCCAATAATTGACTTGAGAAATCCTTAGAATCTCATAGAATGGGACTTGTATCATCATAACTTGCACCAATGGACGAGACATTGCATTATCTTTAATTAGAGTGTATTTTTTTTAATTAGAACATTAATGTAAGAGAATGGATAAACCATATAAGTAACAAAATAATAATTTGACATTGTATTATATTTATTTAGATCGTATTTTTTTAATTAAAACAGTAATGTAAGAGGATATATATATAAAAGTAACAAAACAAAAACTTAAGAATAAGAGGATAATAATTTAGAAAGAGAAGATAATTAATAATATGATTTTAAATAGTTTAGAAGACCAATTGAATATTAAATTTATTGAATATTAAATTTATTAAAAAGAGATTAATATAATAATAATATTTAATTATAAATATAATAAAATAATTAAGTTTAATTATTGGGAGTGTGAATTTAGATTATTTTAAAATTAAATTTTATTTTTGGAATATAAAATTTAGAGATGATGATGATGATTAACGTTTGTTAAGATCAAATTGGTTTATCCAATCTTAAGAGAGTAAGTGATTACTTCTGATTCTTTTGTTTTTGTTCTCAAAGAACATTAAGAGAAGCTTTCCAAGATCACCATATAGGTATAGGCTGGACAATCTAAGAGAAAATGATTTTCATCTTCAACCTTCTTAGTGTCACAAAGGTTATCAATGAAAAGTTAAATGAATTGATAATAATATTTCCAAACTGAATTAAAAAAATATAGCCTGAATGGGCCCAATGGATAAGAACATATCTTTTATACTAAGAAGTCACAAGTTCAAATCCAAAATAGATTATTATTATTATTATGTTATCAATAAAAAATAATATTATTTCCAAACTAAATTTAAACACACTATTAATAAAATAAAATAATTAATTTCAATACTATCATACCTGAAGAGGGATTCAAAATACCATGACAGTCTTAAAAAAAAAGCCCATATTCTTAAGATTATTCAAAGATGACAGTCAATCATGATTGTTTGCCGCACTTTCAAATATAATAAATTTCAGCCGTTGACTGCGTGGTTTGATGATGTGGACAATCAGAATAATTTAAACTTTAATGTACAGATACACAGTAATGTCCTTGCGAATCTGATTTGTGGGCTCCCTGTCCACACAACTTGCATATAGAAACAAAGTGGACTGGAATGTGGGAATTCTTCTGTAAATGAGTGAGAACTGTGGGGGCGTATGCCTTTTTAGTTCATTCATGGCGCCGCTCGGAGTCAAGCTCAAATTAAAGGACAAAGTAAGAAATGAAGGCAAATAAAAGTAGTTTGGTAAATATTAAATGTCTATAAATATTTCCTTTCTACTTTATCTTTATGGTTATTTCAAATAGAAAGCATTGAGATATATTTTTCTATGTCGGGAACTAAATTTATATAAGATAAAAGTTTGATTTTTTTTTTAAATTATAAAAAAAATTATATTTTATATAATTTAAATGGATTTAATGGTTAAGAATATGTTAAGATGATAATATAAGTTTTAATTCGTTGACCTAAGATATCTAAAAAAACTCTTTTATCATCAAAGCAAATAAGTTTTATAAATTAATCTGGCATTTTAATAATGTATAATTTTAAATTAAATATCATCTTTTTGACATTAAAAAAATTGAAAATGAAAAGCATTTTCTCTTATAAACTATGATGATTTTGGAGCATTTCTTTTTCCTTTTTAAAATCTGATCAACCAAAATATATTTATAAAATAATAATATACTATAAAAATAAAAAAATATATTTGATGAAATTGATAGTCAATATAAAAAAATATCATTTTAATATAATAACATACAATATTATATAAATGAAAATAAATACAGATCTTCTAATTCTAATTGGGTAAGAGTTTGAACACATTTTTACATATCTATTATTTATACATCCATATCAATAGTAATAAAGATAATAATTATTATTATTAATCTATTTAATTAGAATCATATATCCATATCAATGATAATGAAGATAATAATAATAATTATTAATCTATTTAATTATAATATAAGTTTATTTAATTAACATAATTTTCTTTAATATTTAAAGATAATAATTATCTTCACTCCCATTAACAATCAAATTATAATAAATTTTATTACTTCCAGTTTCGTACATTATAAGAAAAGTATTTTGGATAACGATATAAAAACCTTAAAAAGGTGAACCTTAGCACGATTTCACAATCATTAACACTGCTATGAGAAGAATTTTAATTCATAGATAAATGTAGAGGTAGAGTGGGGTCTTGAGAAGCAGCCACCGGATTAATCTTTCCAAGCAGAGACAGAAATTGTCGTAAACAGGGTACGCGACTCCGTCACCAGAATGACTTTGACTATCAACTTTCCTCGCACCTTCCCAATCAACCATTGCCTTTTGACTTTTTCTCTCAAAAACTCCCTCCAAAAATGTTTTATAATATGCAACCAACTTTGCACAAAGCGAAAATGTCTTATAAATATCCAACGAACTTTTGCTCACATCGTTGAACATGAGAGGTTTTCATTTTAATCATACCAACAAACTTCGCACGAAGCGCTGAATTTGAGAGCTTTCATTTTAATCGTTTCCACGAGATGGCAATGAACAGCAGAAATGAAGGAGCCCAGTATACAGAAATGAGCGTTTTGGATCGAATACGGACCCATCTACTCGGGGACTCTGACGGCCAGGATTTCGAATCCTCTTTACACCTGACGGAAAATAGCCGGTTTGATACAAGAAACTCGATCCGCGAACAAGAAAACTTCATCTGGAGCGCACTCGCTGGCCATTCCGTGGCTGACAACATATCCAAAACGGAGACAGAAATCCCGACTCTCGCCGTTAACTCCTCCTGTCTCTCGCTCTCCCTCTCCGCTACTCGACATGGGGAGAAACTTCCCGTTGGCTGGGAACACATAAATTACGTCAGCGTCACGCCTCCGTCTTTCAGCCCCGCCTTAACCACTGCCTGGGCGGAGTTACTCTTAGATGAACACAATGCCGAAGACATTCCTTTTTCCGGGATTCTTGAAGAGGCCGTCAAGAAGAGATGGATGCCGGTAACGCCCACGGAGGAGACGGAAACGGAGACGAAGAAGGAATCTCATATTTTTCCCGTCAAGATAGAGCCCGATGTCCGTCAAGAAACGAGAACCCAACAGCCGGCGGCGAAGAAGATGAATTCGGGGAGGCGTTACAGGGGCGTGAGGCAGCGGCCGTGGGGGAAATTCGCGGCGGAGATACGGGACTCTGCGCGGCAGGGGGCTAGACTTTGGCTTGGCACCTTCACTACAGCCGAGGAAGCTGCACTCGCATATGACCGTGCCGCTTTCAAGATGAGGGGCTCTAGAGCTTTGCTTAATTTTCCCCAACTCGTTAGAGGGGAGGAGAATAGTGCCTATAATAATATGTGTAGCACCTCTAAAAAGCCAAAAAGTAATGATGCGAATTTGAGTAGGAAGAGGGAACGTGAGAAAGTCGAGTCGGGAAGAGAATGTAGAGTGAAATTGGAAGATTTTACGAGCGAGGTCGAGAAGATGGTTGATGAGCTTCTATGTGGGAGGATGGCCACACCGCCACCCACGCCGAGGGGTAACGACATGAGTTTTTCTCAACTGGTTTGTTCTGGACGACTTCAAGTGAATTGAGATTTTCTTTTTTTGTAATGGTCGATTGGCTATTGTATAAATATATATTTTATTGAAAATATAAAAATATATATAATTTTTTTATAAGATAAATTATTTCGAAGTACCTACATTTCTCATCATATTAGCTATTTTGAACCATTGAATGGGTCACAAGCGTGGTGATTTTTATTTTTTGAGTAGAAAAAAATGTTTATATTAGTAAAATATAATTGATCTTTTACAAAAATATTGTCTTCAGTGCTCCCTGAACCTTTTTACAATGCTATAATATAATAAAGTTTATTGATACCAAATTAATAACAAAAAACAATTAAAATATGTGAAATAAATACACGGTGAGGCTACGCTCACTTCTCTATTATTCAATAAAGACTGATTACATTCTTAAATAGGAAAAGACTCTACTAAGTCGGTTATATGTAAACCACAAACAACTAGACTCTCAACTACGAACTGACTCTTAGAACTGGCCCTTACTCCATTATTTCCAAGTCTCCCTCTTAATGGAGAATGGATTGACTTCTACACCTAACATCTCCCTAAACATCTCAAACTTAATCTTTCCAAGAGGCTTAGTGAAAATATCAGCAACATTTTCACTAGTATTACAATACATAAGAGCTATTTCATTTGACTGCAACTTTTCTCTAACAAAATGAAACTGAGCTTCAACATGCTTTGTCCTTGCATGAAAAATCGGATTCTTCGCAATATTGATTAAACTTTGATTATCACACTTGATCATAGTAGGTTCCTTTCATTCTTCTCCAACATCTTGAAGAAGTCTTCTTAACCAAACAGCTTCACAAGTTGTTGCACCCAAGGCTTTATATTCTACTTCAGTAGAAGACAAAGATACAGTAGGTTGCTTTTCACTGCTCCATGAAACAACCCCAGATACAATGCCAAACACATATCCAGTGGTTGATCTTCGATCATCCAGATTGCCAGCCCAATCAAAATCTGAATAACCTGTCAACTCAACATCAGATGCATCAGTATATTTAATACCATAATCAAGTGTTCCTTTTAGATACCTGAGTACTGCCTTTACTGCATTCCAATGGCTTTCATGAGGTTTCACCATAAACTGACTTAACACACTCACAGAATATGAAATATCAGGTCTGGTTGTGGTGAGATAATTCAGACTACCCACCATCTGTCTATACACAGTTCCATTCACCTCCTTCGAACCATCATTACAAGAAAGTTTCACATTCTGCTGCATGGGAACAATAGAAGACTTACACTGATCCATTTTAAATCTCTTAAGTATTTCTCTGATATACTTACTCTGACAAACAAAATTTTGGCCTGCATTTCTCCAAACTTCAAGACCTAAGCAGTTATGTAACTCACCAAGATCTTTCATTTCAAATACTTTTGACAACTGCTGCTTGATTTCATCAATTAATTTCTCTGCATTTCCTGTAATTATCAAATCATCAACATATAAGGAAATCAATACTATATAGCCCTGCTCATCAAATTTGGTATACAGATTTGGATCACTTTTGCTCCTCATAAAACCTTGTTGAAGAAAGAAAGAGTTTGAAGAAAGAAAGAGTCTATCTTCTCATACCATGACCTAGGTGTTTGTTTTAGTCCATACAATGCTTTTTTTAACTTACACACTAAGTGTTCTTGCCCCTTTTCTACAAACCCTTCAGGTTGAGTAAGGTAAACCTCTTCATTTAACTCACCATTCAAAAATGCAGATTTAACATCTAACTTGTGTAGCTTCCAATGGTACTTTGTAGCTAAAGCAATTAACATTCTGATAGTATTCAATTTAGCTACTGGTGCAAACGTTTCAGCATAATCAATGCCTTCTGTTTGTGAATACCCCTTTGCAACCAATCTAGCCTTATACTTATCTATACTACCATTTGATTTAAACTTGGGTTTGTATATCCATTTGCATCCAATTGACTTCTTATGTTTAGGCAATTCAGTCAATTCCCAAGTATTGTTTTCATTATAGATTCATATTCTTCCTCCATTGCATTTCACCATTCATCATGTTCATTAGCTTCATCAAAACTCATGGGTTCTATGACATTTGAAATGCTACTCATTAGGGAATAGTCTTTATACATCTCAGGAATCCGAATCTGTCGTGAAGATCTTCTCAATTGATTATCCTCCTCCCCACTTTGTGAAGATCTGTCTTCACCTCTAGGTGAACTGTGACTGCTTGAATTGTCCATATCATTGAGTCCTTCTTGCTGCTGCTGTCGCTGCGGTGATGGCTGCCGTTGTGGTGTTTGTTGTTGTGGTGGATGATGTTGCTCTTCTTTAATTCCTTCATCAAGAAGTCTCTGCCATTCCTCATGACTGTTGTCATCATGATTTCCTGCTTCCTGCTCATGGAAAAGTACATCTCTACTTGCAAACACTTTGTGAGTAGCGGGATCAAACAGTTTGTATGCTTTAAATTCAAAACAGTACCCAATGAAAATACATTTAATGGATTTAGCATCCAATTTCCTCCTATTCTCCTTTGGAATATGAGCAAAATCCTTACACCCAAATACTTTCAAATTATGAACTGCAGGTTTGGACCCATACAAGGCTTCGAAAGGAGTAACTCCATCAAGACACCTTGTTGGACTTCTATTCTTTAAATAAACTGTAGTATTTATGGCTTCAGCCCAAAATGCATTTGAGAGATTCTTACCTTTCATCATACTGCGTGCACACTCTACCAGAGTTTTGTTTTTCCTTTCAGCGACTTCGTTCTGTTGTGGAGTGTGAGGTACTGTAAACTGTTGTACTATTCCATAATCTTTGCAATATTTGTTGAAGTCCCATGATTTATACTCTCCCCCTTGATCTGAACGGAGGATTTTGATGGATTTTCCTGTCTGCTATTCCACCATGGTTCTGAATTCCTTAAAGTACTTGAAAACATCACTTTTTCTTCTAATGAAATAAACCCATGTGTATCTCGTGCAATCATCAATAAATAACAGAAAGTAAAATGCACCTCCTAAAGACCTAGTCTGCATCGGCCCACAAACATCAGTATGCACAAGATCTAACACATCTTTCTTTTTCCTATCAGGATTAGAGGGGATTTCATCTCTGTGCATCTTTCCTAATGCACATCCATCACAAGCAACCTTCTCATTCTTTAACATGGGAAATCCTTCAACCATATTCTTTTTCTGTAATAACAATAAATTAGGATGATTGATGTGGCCATACCTTTGATGCCAAAGAATCTCTGTTGGCATAGTTGCAGAAGTTAGAGCATGATGTGCTTTGCTGGTAACATCAAGTTTGTATAGGCCTCCTGCTCTGACTCCCGTTGCAACAGTTTGGAAGTGGTCCAGCCGATCCTTCACTATGCAATAATTATTGAAGAATTCAACCTTCAAGTTATGATCTGTAATGGTGGACACAGAGATCAATTTTTTATTTATTCCTGGCACATAAACAACATTGTGAATGTGGAAAACTGTACCATTCAACAATGTCACGGGAATGTCTCCATATCCCTTGATCTGATGAGCGCGGTCATCACCAAGATATATCCTGGCGCAATTCTGTGTTTCTTTAAAATTAGCATACCATTTCTTATTACAAGTCATATGTACTGATGCTCTGGAATCCACAAACCAAGCATCAGAATCATTCGTTTCAGCAAATAAAGTAGCGTTAGACACAAACAGCCTAAGATCCCGTGATTCAAAATTTGGGGGTTCATCAATATAATCACTAGCAATAAATAATATGAGATCATGATTTGACGATTTTTCTGCATAATGACCTGAATGTGTTCTAGGTTTATTCCTAGCCTCATCACTTTTCTTCTTATGACAGTCTTTAACAATATGTCCAGGTCGACCACAATAAAAACAACTCTTTGACTCATTCCTATCGGATTGCATACCTTGATTTGGATATTTTCTTCTCTGCGATGAAATTCCTCTCTGCCATGAACCGCCTCTCTGCCATGAACTGCCTCCTCTGCCTCTTTCTCCTGATCTCCCTCTCACAGATCTCTTATTTGACCACAGTGCCAAATATTTATTTTGAGGCTTCAGATTCCCACGCCTCTCTTCCTCTTGCAGCAAAATACCTGTCAGTTCTTCAAACGTGGGAGGTTTCTCCCTTGCTGCGAGACCTGTTATGAACATATGATAATATTCTAGTATACCATTTAATGTAATAGTGACTAGGTCAATGTTGGAAACAGTTTCCCCTATATTTACTAGCTTGTCTTTCACCTCTTTAATACGACCCAAAAATGAACTAATAGATTCATTTCCATCCATTTTAATACTTAGCAATTTAGATTTCAGAAACAAAATGTGATTTGTGTTGCTAGTTTCATACAATGCTTTAAGTGTTGTCTATGTTGCAACATAAGTTGTAGCATCTCTAATATGTGGAATTATGCTATCTTTAACTGACATGCGCAACAATACATTTTCCTTGTTTTCGCGCTTCTCCCAATCTTGGATCTATGTTGTTGTCGCACCTGCAGCCGCATCAGGTTTCAGTTCAGTTCCCTTCGCAATGTTCYAGACACCATAGCCTTCCATGAGCGTCTGCATCTTGAATTTCCAGTTAATGAAATTCGAGCCATCTAACTTGTTGGATTCGTTGAGGTAGGTTTCTGCCAGAGGATTCGCCATCTCTGCAAAATATTCTCTGCAAGGGAATCACCAAGGATATGCAACTTTTTGTTTCTCTGCCTTCAGATACCACCAATCCGTCTCTACCTTGGCCTTAGTTTTCTTAAAAGAAATATAAGGAAACCTTAAACCCACTTTATATATAAAAATAATATATAAATTTCACATGCATACATCAACTTTTAAATCATGCATGCACCTTAATATCCAAAATATCCACTTTTTAAAGAAAAAGCTTATAATTCCCTCTTCAGCTAGCAGCCTCACCTTTTTATAAAAAAGATATCCACTTTTAATAAACTTCAAAAAATCCACTTTGAATAGAAATCCACTTTTAATAAAAAAACTTAAGTGAGCACCTTCATTCAATACTCCAAACCTCACTCACTTATATCCACTTTTAAATATCGTAAATGTCTTATCCACCCACTTTAATAATAAAATACCTACTTTAATAAAAGAACTCACGATGTGCTCTTCCTTCAACAAGCATGCAAACTATAAGCATGCAAATTCTTTTGAAAATGGATCTGACTTTTGCTAGCGCATGCAAACTATATGCAAATTGCATGATTTTCCTTTAAACTCCACACGTGCAAGTTATAATCTTCTCCTTGTATACATAGCACAAAATCATGCAAGCAAATCGTGGCTTCCCAAAGAAAAATGAAAAACGGTACTGTATTTTACCTCTTCAACGCAATTTCAGTCAATGGAGGAATGCACCAGACGTATTTTCTCACAGCCCTCCTCGCAAGCTCATGGATTTAGCAAAGCTCGCCCTCTTGACTCTTATAAACTCGTCATCGGATTTCTCACGAATCCGATCCAACGTTTCTCACGCTATCCACGCCCTGCGTAAACAAAAAACGTTTCCGCGACTAACCTTCTATTAGAGTGCATGGAGTCTGCATCTCACGCATTACTTGAGTGTGGAAATCGATAAATCCTTCTGCATTGTGATACACCACTCAACCACGGAAATCTGAGGTTCTTCATGTGCGCGAAACTTTCAGTTGTATGCCGCCGCACCCTTCAAGAGGAGGGACCTGCGGACCTCTATTAATTTCCACACCTCACCTTGTGGCTCTGATACCAAGTTAAAATATGCGAAACAAACACACAGTGAGGCTACGCTCAATTCTCTATTATTCAATGAAGACTGATTACATTCTTAAATAGGAAAAGACTCTACTGAGTCAGTAACATGCAAACCACAAACAACTAGACTCTCAACTACAAACTGACTCTTAGATTTGGCGCTTACAACTGGTGCTTACTCCATTATTTCCAAGTAAAACTCCCTATGATTACAAAATAGTTGGACTGTAAATTTTACAGTTGTCCATAAAGTTGTACTCTTCTCAGATGTTTCTAAATACATTCCAACAAAAAAAGTCTAGTCATTCCCCTTACAACATTTAAATTTTAACTATATTGTAGTCTTTCAAATAAATTCGTGCTTCCTTCAATATTCCCTACTACATAAATACCATTTTCTTCCAGGACCAGAGCATCTTTAGATAGTTGATCTGCTTCTTTGTTGAACTCCCTATATATATGTTGAGCTTTTACTTGTTAAAATCTCCCACACACAACAATCGAATTTTCTAAATCCAAGGCTGAAGAGAGACCACCTGTAAAATGTTGTCATTATTAAACCAGTCAATTATAACTTTTGAGTCACCTACCAGTTGTAATCTTGATATCTTTTTATAGTATACAAAATGTAAGATGCACCACAATGCTAGGAGTTCCCCCCTAGTGTTTGTTCCTCTTCCAAAATTCATCTTAGGTGTGTAAGTACCCAAAACTAGGCACTTCAAAACAACTCTTGCACCACATTTAGACCCATGTCTTGTGAGGCCCCATCAAAAAACCCCACTGCCAGATTGTTGTCAAGTAAAGGAGGTCTTACAACCCTACAACTCTTAGTAACTTTTGGGTTCTTTAATTCACCTAAGGCCTATAGAATCCTACTCCAAAATCTAACCAGATTTGGAGGATAATCTTCAATGATCACCAAATTCCTATGTTTCCATACCTCCCAACAGACGAAACAATGAATTTCTTTCCAGTTAACCTCCTTTTGGATCTAGTTTTGTAGACATTCAACAATTTGTCCTCCTACCCAATGATTCGTTAGTTTTAAGTCCTTAAGAATTGAAGTCCAAATATCTTTTGTAAAATTACACTCCACAAAAAGATGAAATACGGTTTCCTCATCTTTCCCGCATATGACACATCTACTAGGCCCCGAGAATCCTCTTTTGACCAGATTCTCCCAAGTGAGTATCCTCGGTTCAAACATTAACCATATAAAAAGATTTATTTTTAAAGGGACCTGCCAAATCCAGAGCTCCTTATACTAACAGTTTGTTTCTTCTGCCACCTTTTCCAACATATGTACTTCATAAGCATGTTTTGCATTCACCTGCCCTTTTTTTGTATCCTAAGACCATAACAAAATATATTTTTCAATGTTTAATAAAATTCTCGAACCTATAAGCCCCTTAATATAATTAGCCCATTCTTCTTTTTGATTTCCATCCAACCCCAAAATCTCATCCCTTTTCCATCTTGTAATATTTGTGTTTTCCCAATCTTCTGACCCAGCATTTGCAAGAAATTCTATGCCTTTTTCTTTTAGAGTAGAGATTAGATTCCCTGATAACTTATAGTAATATTGTGACACAACCATAGGATCATCTCCAATCCCAATGTCCCTTTCATTCCCAGGTTTCCACACTAGCCAATCTGTTAATATAGATAATGAAGAAGTAAGGGCTCTCCATATATTTGAAATTCCATTCCAGTTTTTCTTACCTTCTCTAAGCCACTCAGTAATAGATTTGTTTTTGATGTATTTTTTCATAATAACCTCATGCCATAGACCTGAAACCATGAGACACATCCAAAGACTTTTTGTAGCCAAATCTTTTCCAAAGGTATAAACATTTTTTAAACCCCGTCCTCCATTCTTTTTTGGTTTTGTTATCTTTTGCCAGCTAATCAAGTGAATCCCTTTTTTTAATTTTTTTCCAGTCCATAGGAAACTAAACATCCTCCTTCTGATGTTGTTTAAAGTACCCTTTGGGATCTTCACCACTGATATCCAATACACAGGGATGCTTTCGAGAACAACTTTTATAAGTGTGAACCTTCCCCCTAAAGACATCCATCTATGGCTCCAGTTTGCTATTCATTTTTCAACTTTATTCTCTAGCCAAGTCCAGTCAACCTTAGAGAGCAATTTGCTTTTAAATAACATCCTATATACTTAAAACCATCATCTGTTGGTTTTACTTCATATGGCATAAACTCCTTCAACATAGCAATTTCCTCCTCGTTCCATCCAGCTTCAAGAAAAATAGACTTTTGAGTGCTGAAAGCTATCCCTGTCGCTTGACAAAATAAGTCCAAGACTTGTTGAAAAAATTTCCATTCATATAAGTTTCCATTTCCCAAAAGAATAATGTCATCCACAAACATCAGATCTGTGATTCTTAGCCCTCTTGCCACAAAAAATCCTTCTAATTTCTTCTCCCTTACTTGCTCCTGTAAGACTCTACTTAATCCTTCTACAATAAGCAAAAAAATTAACGGGGATAAAGGGAACCCTTGCCTTAATCCCCTTGAGCTCTTAAAGAAACTAGAGGGCCTGCCATTGATCAACAAACAAAATTTGTTGAAGTCACACATCATAGTATCCAATATGTTGCTTCTAAACTTAATCTGACCTGTAACAGTACAAGCCTAAGGAATCCCCAGTCCACTTTGTCATAAGCCTTAATAAAATCAAATTTTAAGACCATTGCTTTGATATTTTTTACCTTTGTGCTATGTAAGGCTTCTTGAACTACACCTATAGCATCAATTATTTGTCTTCCTTCAAGAAACCCAAATTATTCCTTAGAAATTCCAAATGACAAGCAAGATTTTATTCTAGTAGTTATAATATTGGAAATGATCTTATATACTAGATTGCACAGAGCAATAGATATATCCTTTAGAGAATTATGGTTTGTTACTCTTAGGAATAAGAGCAAGAAAAGTAGCATTTAAAGCTCCATTTACCCTGTCTTTCCTCCTAGTTTCTTCAACCATCTCCAAAATTTCATTTCCCACTAGATCGAAAAAAGCCAGAAAAAATTCTACAGTCCAACCATTTGGCCCAGGAATTTTTGAGGAACTAAAACCTTTTAAAGTAGACATGATTTATGCTAAAGTAACAGGATCTGCTACTTTGTTCCCTTCTTCCTCTGAAAAAATTCTTGGGTAATGCCTCAAAACTGCTAGTTGATTGGTGATAGTAAGATTCTCATGTGCCATGAAAATATTTTGGAAATATCCTACAGCATCCTCTTGTAGTCCATGATAGCAAGTGATCACAGTTCCATTCTCCTTGGTGATGTCCCAAATGGTATTGTTCATCTTTCTAGAGCTTGCATAAGCATGGAAAAACTTTGTATTTTATCTCCTAGAGCCAGCCAGTTTAACCTGGTTTTTTGTCTTCGTGTCTCCTCTTCCTATCTCAGGATGACCAATTTTCTTTTTTCCTTCTCCAAAACCAACACTTTATCAGCTTCCTTCTCAAATCCCCCAGGATAGTTAGTGTACAAGGTATCCAATTCCATTTCAACCTTTACCAATGCTTCCTTAGTTACCATTTTCTTCTTTCTTTCCCATTTAACCACTAAAGACTTAAGTATCTTAAGATTTTTTGTTAAAGAAACCATTGGACTTAGGATCTCATTTCCTAGTAAGCCATTCCAATTTGTTCTTACAAGTTCTACAAATTCTGGATCCTCAAGCCACACCAAGTTAAATTTAAAAGGATAGCTTACCTTCCTTATATCATTTTCCACATATAAGATCACAGGCATGTGATCCGAAATCTTTGAATTACAAACCCAATATCTATATCTAATCCCTAACATCAATAATTCCTCATATAGAAAAAACCGATCTAATATTTTTTCAATGTAGTTCAGTCCTCCCCTGCCATTCCGCCGGGTTGGGAGAAAATTTAAAGGTTCAACATCCACCAACCCCTCACCTTGTAACAACTGTCTAAAATAAGAATGTAACGGATCAGCTATAGAATTTGCTCCCCACATTTCTCTGCTTGAGATGGTAAAATGTAGATCGCCCCCCATTATCACATTTTGTTCTTTGAGAAGCCCATCTCTTTTAATAGTCTCCCAAAAGACTTCTTTATCATCATAAGGACCATAGTCGTTTATCAGATTCAATCTTTTGTTTAAATCATTTACAATACCATCCAACAAAATCCCTGCAGGGGACAAATAAGCACATAAATCAGCTTTTCTTGGGTCCTGTTGAGCACTCAACACACCCTAAAAAGCATATGTCAAATTCTAATTTTTGGGTACCACTTGATATTTTGCATTGTCTGATTCGAATTTATTGTAAAAATTGTTGCCTTTGCTTATCGCTTTGATTCTCATTCAAGTCTCTCAAAGTTCGCTTAAATATGTGAAAACCCATAACTTAAAAGACTAACATTTAAATAAAGAATCGACAGCCCAAAACATTTTCCCGACGTGCTCAGAGAGTCGACATCGGGAATATTTAAAGACAAATGAAAATCATTCGAAGAAACCTTAGTCATCGAGCGTCGATCTTCACCGGCATCAACATAAGTAATTTTTCTTCACAACAAACATCATACAAATATATCGCCTATGACCGATCCCCTTTGGCATTGGTAAAAGACGAGGAGAGTAAATGTTAACAAAGAAGGAAATGACATCACTGATATCCAATACTCGACGCGCTTAGCAAAATCAGAGAAGACCAAGTCGCGACAGGCATTCGTACCACGCTAAATTTTTCTTCGATCGCCGACTTCCGAAAACATTTTGGCATCGAGAGTTTTTAAACGCTAACCCAAAGGAAACTGCATGATGAGTTTGCCCCCGAATGCTGATCCCCAATACCTTTTTGGCATCGAAAGTCCTAGGTTTATCTTAGAGCACACAACTTAAACAAAGTCCTGAGCCTGACCATTATCCATGAGCTAAGTCACTAGTCCTCAGTGCCACGTATCCCGAGCTAGTTGTGCCACGTCAGCACCGTGCGATAAAATCGATCGACATCAGAGGTTTTTTGTAGAAGGATATCAATGAAAAATACAAAGTAATTCAGACCACCACTGAGCATAATTTAGGGGTTAAGTTGTACGAAAAGGGCCTACCTAAATGACGCAAATAAGGGGTGGGCGTTGTGCAGCGATTACCAGGCTCGAAAATACGTTCTGAATCAGACAAGAAAAAAAATAATATATATATATATATATATATATATATATATATGGACAAAGAACATAGAAGATACATACGCAAAGAAAAGAAACGATGCATCCAATCGCTATAAACAGAATTCTTTTCATCAAAATTTTAAGGCTTTATATTGGACTTCCATCCAACTCAGATTACATACAAGAGACACTGTCCACACCTTTTGGCCCACTGTCCTAGTTTACATTTAAGAACATAATTTTTTTCAAAAAACTATCAAAATTTTGTACCTTGTCTGAGAATACAAAATAGAGTTTGTCAATCATGCCTCCTCTGCGCTGACAAGGTCCGCATGGACTTTCTTCCTGGCTGCTTCACATTCCCTAAGATGCTTTCAATTTTTATTCTTCTGAAACCCTTTGTGCTTCGCGCAACTGCACGATCGTATATTGTGCTTCCCGAAGCTGTCTCTTGAGCCATGTCACATTCCCTTGACGACCTTGCGATGTTGATTTGTCACCAATTGTCATCTTAATTCTCTATTTTCCTGGTAGAGTTATGTTAGCGTCGGAAGTCACTCCTGGATTGCTTGCAGGAGCAGAGCCCGATGCCCATCATTTTTATGTCACGATAGTTTGTAATGGGTATAAAAAGGAGTGATCGAATGGAAGTAAACTCGGACGATATCGTTTGAACTATGAAACTAGGCCAAGAATGCATGGGCAGGTGAGGTCTTGCATGAACTTCATACAGTGAGGTATAGTAAGGGTGAGTAGGGGGAAGACTTGTATCAGGGAGATGCGAAGGTCTGTAGTAACATCAGGTTTCTAACGGATTGTAGAAGAAGGCATCCAAACACAAGATCTTCTTGCACTCGAACATAGAAAACTAGAGAATACAATAATGCATAAATAAATCTGTTATCATGACATAATTGCAATGATCCGCACGAATCATTTGTTCACGAACTCTCTTAGCATGAGACGAAAATTAGACAAAGTAAGAAAGACTGTCTATCATAAAGCAAGAAATCTCATATACAGATGCATAACCAGAGAACTAGAGTCTGTGCTAAAACTTTACAATCGGGAGCTCTGCTCTACCATCGATACCTTACAAAAATGGCGAAAACGCCTTCATATACTCAAAAACCACCACAGCAGCAAAAACAAGACGTTGCATTAAAGAATTGTGTCTGCATGGCTTCTGACAGCCTGCCCATGCAGACTCAGGATGATCGTGCGCCTATGAAAGACGCCATCAGATTTCGGATTGTCCTTCTGCAGGTGAGTCGACGTGAATTAGTCTTTTGCCGGACCTTCCTTTTATGGCAGAGTTGATATTCAACCACCAACAACTGCCGTAATAACTGCTTTTGGGATCGGTGATGGCCTCGGTCAACTCTGCCTTCCGGGACATGGAGATCTCCTAATGGTGCCACCTGGATCAACCGAACTGTCTTTCTTTGGACGCTACTTCGTTGGACTGCGGCGAGGGACCCCTATGGCTGATGTGGATGAGGGTGTGATGGGGGTTAAAGGCGTGAACACTGTGGAGGTGATGAAGAAGAAATGGGAGCTGTGACATCAGCTAAGGAATGCCACGCGGTATGAATAGGACAGAGGAGGAAGGAGCATGGAGTGCAGGAGTAAAGGAGGAGGTGACTAGGAATGAGAGGGAAGTTGGATAGATGACAGGGGAAGAGGGAGGTGGTAGGTGGAGAACAGGTGGAAACGGGGAGGACAATACCAAAGGTGACACGTCAGGTAAGGGGCCCTACAATAATAACACATCAATTCCGCCCCCCCCCCCTTAAAGGCAGAAAGGCAAGGGGGGTCCGAAATGAAGCCTCAGCAATTGATTTAGGCGTATCGATCCTGGCCGCTAGAGAGCTGCGCGCCTAATTTCGGACCCGCCCCCTCCGCTTAAAGGTAGAATGGCGGGGGGCCTCCGGAATCTTCTCCTGACCGTAGATCTGAGCGCGCAGATCCTGGCTGCCCAGACCCATACCCCCTTTAAGTCTAATGCGCCCGAGTTTCATCGATGGATGGGTGGCTGAGATGACTTCGGCGTTTTCACTATGAAAATCCCGAAAGGCCCCACCTGTGACTCAGATCTGCGCCGTGTGTCCTTCAGATGAATGGTCCCAATTCTTTCAGGATATCTGGCATCGGGGGTTCGTGATGCAATGCTTCTCAAAATCCCGATTGACCAAACCGCGAAAGCACGGATGTGCGTCGTGTGTCCTCCAGAGGAACGATCGAGATGACATTTGATGTTAGAAGAGGGCTGCCTCCGTTATCAGGCTCGCTTGACATGACCGGGTGCTAGGACCATGGGCTCGACTTTGAAGGCCGCTTATCAGAATTTCGGGGTTCGGGGTTTCCAGATGTAAAATAACGAGGAGCTCTTACCCCTCGAATCCCCGAATGTCGACATGACATGATCGCGTGCCACGCGTCCTTTGGATGGACGGCTGCTATTCTCCCCTACACACTATGGGCGCGATCCATTATGTTAACTTCGACGCAACTTCCTTATCCGCGACTTCCCGCCAACTGCTGATCTGCTCATAGGGATGGATCCAGACCGTTGACACTATAACCCTGCCCGCTCGCTTGATTTTAAGTCCAAAAAGGATTTTTTTTCCGTGCGCTGCGCTTGGGCGCTCCTCGTGCAACCTGCAGACCTGGATATCCCGATGCCAAAAACAAGAATTGTCGCTAACATACAGGCTCCATGGGGGATAGAGTCATCCCTGTGATGCTCTAAGAACTCATTCTGCAGTTTCAGTGCCTTGCTATTGGGCTTCGAAGTCATTTACTAAGCCGAAAATATACAAACAGAAAAAGAACAAAGAACTAACGAACAATATTTACAAACAAAGGAGTCGTCTAAGGCTCAAACAAAACATTTCTTCAGAAAATGCCCATTCACTGGGTTGTTGAAAACCTCTTCACCCTCCAGATCGTGCAACTGGTACGTGTTGTTTGAGAAGACCTTAGAGATTTTGAAGGGGCCAATCCAGAGGGCATCAAACTTGCTATGTTTTCCCTTATCCTGTCTGGGTGCATCCCACTTAAGTACCAAATCCCCGATCTCGAATTCCTTCTTCCTGACCTTCTTGTCAAAAGCATGTTTGACCCTTTGCTGATGACTATGAGCGGTGTCCCTCACCTGTTCCCTGATTTGTTGTACTTCTACTATCTGATGAATCCTTCTGATCATATGATCTGCCTCTCCCTCATAATCTTAAAAGAACTTCACCACAGGTAAGGCAAGCTGAGTGGGAAAAACTGTCTCTACTCTGTAAACTAGATGAAAAGGCGAGGTGCCCAAGGATTTCTTCGTTGTCACTCGATCAGCCCATAAAGAAAATTTCAACTTCGACTCCCAAGCCCTTTTGTTGTCCTCCAATAGTCTTTTGATGATCCTTATTAGGCCCTTGTTGGAGGATTCAGCTAAACCATTGCCCTGGGGATAGTAGGGGGTGGAGTGAATTAGCGAGATTTGGAACTGCTCACAGAACTTAATGAGAGGCTCAGATTTGAAAGAAGCAGCATTATCAGTTACAATCCTGCTGGGACATCCAAATCTGGCTATGATATCCTCCAGGAAGTTGATAATTACTTTGTGGGATGTACTTCTGGTAGGGACAGCTTCTATCCATTTGGTGAAATAATCTGTTGCAGTCAGGATCCATCTGTGTTGGCCACTTGAGGGAGGATGAATCTCGCTGATAAAGTCTATCCCCCACTATTGAAAAGGTGTTGAAGCTATCACAGGCTTCAGTGGTAGTGGCCCAAGCTACTGTTTCCCTGAGAACTTTTGGCACTTGATGCAGGCCCTGATTTTTCTGCTAACATCAACGAATAAAGTGGGCCAGTAATACCCAGCCCTGAGGATTTTGTGAGCTGTGGTATTCTAGAAATGATGCCCCCCACAAAGGCCTCTATGGAAATCAAACATGACCTTCTAGGCTTCTAGTGGGTTCGGACATCTTAGCATCACTCCTAGGGGGTCTCTCCAGTATAAGACTTGCCCAATGAGGCAATATCTGACTACCTTGAGCTTTAAAGCTCTTTCCTTACTTTTATACATTCCATCTGGGGGCTTCAACTCCCGCAGAAAGTACAAAATGTCACGATACCAGGCACACTCTGCCAGCAATACACCTTCCTGAGAGAACTGACTGGGCAACTCAACTTGCTGAATTCGTGAGTGGGTATTGATGAAACTAACGCCCAGGGCTTCGTAATTAGATTCATCCAGTAGCTTGGCTAAACCTTGCCCCTTAACAAACTTGGTGGGCTTTATCTCCAAGTCAAATTCCAGGATTCTAGTGATACATCTGCCTCTTCTCCCATCTATATCAGGCTATATAAGGATGTCCTTCACAGAATTCGAAGGAACGTATGCGGTTACCCTTGAGTGCAAGACATAGACTCTAAAATCTTTGAGAGATTTCACTAAGGCATAGGCCTGTTTCTCCATGATTTCATACCTGATCTCTGCATCTCTCAATGCCCTACTGAAGAAGGCAATGGGTTGCTCTCGCCCTTCCTTATTTTTCTGCAATAAGACCGCCGCTACTATATCAAAAGAAGCAAAAGAGAAAATTAGGAACTCTTTGGAATAGTCCGGACTGATCAGCACAGGTGCCTCTGTCAATGCCCTTTTTATTTGGATAAACGATTCCCTGGGTTTAGCAATCCATTTTACTTCATTTCCTTTCCTAAGCATGACTATGATATGTTTCACCAACTCAAAAAAATTTGAGACAAATCTCCTCAAGAAATTGATCTTTCCCAGAAAGGCCTGAACTTCCTTCTTGGATCTAGGCAGTGACAGGGTTTAAATCGCCTCTACCCTGCTAGGATCAATTCTCACTCCCTCTGCTGACACTATATGGCCTAATAACTTCCCCTCCTTCATAGCAAATAAATATTTCTTGGGGTTTAGGGATAGGCCAAACCTCCGGCACTTCAGGAAAACTTTCCTCAAGTGGCAGCGGTGCTCCTTGTCTAACCTAGAGAAGACCGTGATGTCATCTAGATAGATTACCACAAACTAGTCCTTCTCCCTGATGAAGGCTATATCCATAGCTC